>JAXGGA010007955.1:0-59578 GCA_038373865.1 Uloborus plumipes
ATGACATTCGTAGTAAGAAATTATGCACTGCATTTCCTTAAAAGTGCTTTTTAAGGTGAAAAACGAAATTGTTTCTTTTTCAAAGGTGGATTTCCAATTTTCAAATTCATAATCAGTACGAAAAGTTTTGGTTTCGAATTTCAAAGAAATACCTTCATGGTTTTCATACAAATGGTTATGCAAATCTACAATTGTTCTCAACTTAGCATCACAAATTGGACATTCTTTATTCAGCACAATTGAAAGTTCTTTTCCTGCATGAAAGTTTCTTTGGTGAAGATACAAGTTTTTTTTGGCGGAAAAGCTGATACCCGCACTCATCACAAACAATAGCAAGTGATTGTTTTGAAGGAGTTTTAGAAATATTATCTGCGACTGAAGAGCGATCCATTTCGTACGATACAACAATATTTTGTTTTAAAAAGAAGTTTAATTTTAGAAAATAATTTATCAATAATAGAATTCAAATGACAACGTGAAAATGATAACAGCGAGCGACGCAAGAATCCAAAGTCGAAAAAACGCGCAACGCTTTTTTGTAGGGAGCCACTGTGGTAACGATCAGCTAGTGCAGCTACCTTGAAACGAGAAACTTTAGTAGCAGTACCTGGATTCAAGAGGTCATCAACTCATTCCCAAGCTTCTCCCATTTAGGAGGAGCTTGTTTCAAGAATATTCGACAAATTTTCGAAAGAACCACTGCCTGTGAATGATGTATTGCAATTTATATTAAAAGTAATTTTGAAACAAAGTGGTGGGTAATCGACGCTGTGCTAAATAAATGCAAGTCTTCAATGCTGCTCTCTTCAATTAGCACGGCCTAAGCAAATAAATTGCCCTTCCTAAACCTTAATTTGGAATCCCAACGACGGTGTAAAATTATTCTTTACTGTAACACTGAAAACAAGTACGTTATACAGCTCGATTTTTTGGATCTCGGCGTAGATTGCAAGTAAGTAAAAGAAAAAAATAGGTCTATACATGACTTGCACAGCTCCTAGTTTAGTTATGTGAAGACTAAGTCGTTGTACATTTATGTACGTATAGAGAAATAAGTCGATATACATATAAGTATGTATTAAATAACTTGCAGATTTTACATTTTAATGAAGAAATGGCGCACAAAAGTTAATTTTATTTTTCTTCTATTTGACTTTTAGAAGAAAATAGTATTCTTTTATGTCAAAATTAAATAAAATTCCATATTAGTTTGGGCTGCAAAATAGAGAATTAAAAAATAAATAATAATCTTACTACTATTATATATGCGAAAGTTTGTATGGATGGATGGATGGATGTATGGATGGATGGATGGATGTATGGATGGATGTATGTTTGTTCCTCTTTCACGCAAAAACTACTGAATGGATTTTAATGAAACTTTCACCATAATGTAGCTTATACATCAGAATAACACATAGGCTATAATTTATAACGATATTCGAAAAAGTTAGATTGGTAGCGCTTTTTCATTCCAATTTAAGGTACATTTTTCGCACAAATCCGAGAAGGCTTCCAACAAAATAATTCAGTATTTAGGGCATCATCTCAACTCCCTGTCGACTGTATGTATCATTTCCGCGAGAATTGCATGTATCATTTCCACTTTTCGCATTAAATTTTCAAGGCTTTTCTGAAGTCAAATCAAAAAGTAATTTTTTTTTCAGCTTCATTTTAAATATCCGGACTTTTACTTAGATATTGCAAACGCTCGCGCGCTCGCTCTCTAACGAGCTTTTACCATGATTTGTATTTTAAAACATTTTGTAATCTTGGTTGGCCTCCCCGAACTAAAACTTCTTTCTGGGAGGGTGAAATTTATCAATTTGTCGACTGAAGTTCCAATTTTACCGAATGATAAATACAAGCGTATAAGTGAACAAGCGCATAAATAATATTTAGTGAGAAAAAGCAATAAAAAACAATTCAAAAAACTAAAATGAACAAAAAATCTCAATGTTGCAATATTGCCTTCAAATCGCCGAATCGTCAGCAAAATTTGCCGAATACGGACATTATTGGCAGTTCACAGTGACCTCACGTGACCTTCGATCGGGGCACTCTTGTCAGAGCATCATTCTTTTACTGATCGAAATAGTGATTTTTAAGTTATTTTAGGGAAATTCCGCGTCAAATCAGTCACTAAAATTTTTTTTTGGCCTCCCGATTCATGATTTTTACAAAATTTGGTGTGAAGAACGCATGTGGCAAAATAAACATTCATGCGAACAAACATTTCTGCATTAAAAATTGTACGAAATACAGAGCTGTTAAAATTTTTAATAAGTGCAGGGAAAAGAAAAGCAAAATGTTTTTTACATGTAGCTGTAACTGATTCTATAATTATTAGAATAAAATTTAAAACCATTGGAAAGGTAAAAAAATAAAGCTTTCCATAGATAAATTACAAAATTTTATCATGACAGGTTTGAGATAATTACACCAAAATGATTCAAAAATCACTACTAGCTAGCAACGTTTTCAAGACAGAATTTCAAAACGTCCGGCTCGTAAATATACAGGGTTGTCCAAATTAAACGTCCCCAACTCAGAGGCCTGTACAAAGCGTTGTATGGGTCATAATGTGATGAAATTTTTAAAACAGACAACTTCAGATCATGCACTCGAGTTTATAAAAGAAAAAAAAATAGTACAAAAAGTGCCCAATAGGTGCCGCTGCAGATTAAAAAGACATTCTAGAGATGTTCTATATGTGTGTCGTGGTTCTCCACAACTCTTTCCATTCGAAAAAAAAGTGTGTTGTACAGCAGAACGCAGTAAGCCCACACTAATTCCACGAGAATGACCATTAAGTGTGTCTTTAAGATGTGCCAAAGTTGTGGAGTGTTCTCGATAGACCCCGATCCCTTTAAGAAAACCATAACCAAAAGTTACACGGGGTGAGATCAGGTGAACTAGGGGGCCAAGCTGTTGGGAAACAGCAGCTGATCACACGTGCAGCGGCGAAAGTTGCCCGTAACATCTTTTGAAATCCACGAAGAATATGGGGAGGTGCTCCATCATCCTGCATAAATACCGATTTCTGGAGGAGGCCACGTTGTTGAAGTACAGGAATTACAAACGCTGTCAACATGTCTAGATACCGTCTTCCTGTAATAGAGCAAGTTTCGTACCCTCTTGAAGTCACCTCTTCAAAAAAGAAAAAAAAAAAAAAACACCCCACAACCTTGGCACATCTTAAAGACGCAATTAGTGGTCATGTTCGTGGAATTAGTGTGGACATACTGCGTTTTTCTGTAGAACACACTGCTTTACGAATAGAAAGAGTTGTGGAGAACCACGATACACATATAGAACATCTTTAGAATGTCTTTTTAATCTGCAGCGCCACCTATTAGCAACTTTTTGTACTTTTTTTTCTCTAATAAATCTCGAGCGCATGGTCTGAAGTGTCTGTTTTCAAAATTTCATCACATTATGACCCATACAACGTCCTGCACAGGCCTCAGAGTTGGGGGAGTTGAATTTGGACAACCCTGTACATTAAAAAAGCGAGAAAAGAAGCAATTTTTAATGACTCTCAGGATTTCAGGTAAAGTGGCTCCGGCTCGGCACCTGCTAAAAATTAATACCATACCATACCATACCAATTTTTAATGAATATCTGGCGCGATTTATAAATGGTTCGTCAAACAAAAGCGCCAAAATGCTTGTAAAACGTTGCCAAAAATAAAATACTTAAGTTTAAAATCAAATGTTTTATTGTAAGCTGTTTCAAGGCTTAGTTTGCCTTTATGAATAGATCATATATCAGTTGTAGGAAAAGAAGCAGAAAATAACAGCAACGGCTCTCTACCAATTATTAGAAATGAATGCAACACTTCTCGACAGCCGTAACAAATCTATAAATACTGCACACTTAGGGACGTTAGTGTCATATTATGTATCGAGACTCTGGATGAAGTATATAAATAATAATAGTAGACTTTATAACATACTAGCAGTACCCGCACGGCGATGCCCGTGCAAAAAATGTAAAGAAAGTCAACTGAATAAATTTAAATTCACTCCACCCTCTTAAGTAAAATTATTATATTCTTTAATTCAAATGTGCACCACGACCTTTTAAAATATATTGATGACACTTTTAATGCCATTTCAGTTTGTAGTGTTCAATGCGAGGATTATTTTAGTTTTAAAGACTTTTTTCTTCTTTTCGTGTGTGTGTGACGAACTTATTTATTTTTAGCGAAATTTTTACGTTTCAATGGAACTTTTGACACAACTGTAGAGCCAAGATTTTCGAAAACTCTCAATGACCACAGCAATATTGCCCTTGAAATTTAATATCTCCCCAAAAACAACAGTGTTGTAAAAAAATCCCCCGCCAAGAAAACCTTAAATACTCAGCCTTAAAAAGTTATGATATCGAGTTTTCCCGCCAAGTTTGTGCCAAACTACAACTAACCTGTATGTATAGTTCTTTTAAATTGTTTTCAGTTTTGCCAGGCGGGAAGCTTTGTCTTGTGAGGTGGTTGCTTAATGAGTAAAAACTTCCCGCCTGGCAGGACTGAAAACAATTTAAAAGAACTATACATACAGGTTAGTTGTAGTTTGGCACAAACTTGGCGGGAAAACTCGATATCATAACTTTTTAAGGCTGAGTATTTAAGGTTTTCTTGGCGGGGGATTTTTTTACAACACTGTTGTTTTTGGGGAGATATCACATGTTTTTGCATTAATATTATTTCTTTGCCTGTTTTTTTTTCTCTTCAAAATTTACTTTGCATGTGTTTTTTTCCCTTCAACATTTTTCTTGGCGGTCCGACATCTGTGGTTTTCTTGGCGGCATGCATTTGGTGCAAAAGTTCAAGGATCTTCTTCAGTCTGGGATAAATTTGAAATCAATCACAATGTACCACCCGAACCGACGCAAAACAAAGCTAGTTGCTAACAATACTACGATTAAATTAAAAGTTAAAAAAAAAAACCCCAACCCTTACTGCCGATCTCATATTAAAATGAACTAAATTGAAGATCCCATTTAACATTCGAGCGTTCGCGCTGGGTCTTTTCGACCCAGGCGCAAGGATAAACACTCGCTGCTCTACTTCTATTTGAAAGAAATGGATCAGGTCCACTGTAGCTGCATTCAAAGTCGACCCTTGAACTTGGATATACTTTTGAGATCCTTGATTAATATTTGTCAAAATCATGATTTACTACTGAATTATTCATTAAATATTGTTAAAATGCTCTTAAAATGTAATATGGGTCACTCTGACCCAGCGCGCGCTCTCGTGTATCGGTATGTCGCGCGCTTTCCGGAAGGTTAAAAGCCCTATGCAATAAAATCAATTACAAATATTTTATTTGTTAACAAATAGAAACTGGCAACAGATAAAATTATAAATCATTGAGTTTTCTTTCCTCGTGGCCCAACAATGAAAACATAAACGCTCAGATGTTGAACAGAGCTGGTAGATAGAAATCGGACCAATTTTAAGCATTAATAACTCCGGGGTGCGATGACCCCGGGGGTAAATTTTGGGAAAATGTCCTCAATGTCTCATCGAGAATATTCATACCAAAAGTCAACACTAAAGACCCCGGGGAGAAAAGATACGGAAAATAAAAGCGAGGGGGAGGGGGTGGGGGGGTCGAAAAACCCCCTATGCCGAGCTTTGGGACAAAATAAATGTGGGTGCAAAAGCAGAGCTCAATCCGAGTTACCGTTTAGTCTGGACCCCTGTCAAACAATTTTTAAAAAGTGCGAAAAATAGCGATTTTATAACATATATCACCCCTCCCCCTGAGGGTCCTGGATGTTTTGCTTTAGTATGTGCCGTCAGGGGCCGCTGGAGATTGAGTATACCAAAAATGAACTCTAAGGATCTTTATGGGGCTGAGATACAGAGGGGTGAAAACCCAACAGTCCTAGTCGCTCTTTTACATTTTTATTGGCGACGGAAATTTCTTGGCGGCTTGTATTTGGTTTTCTTGGCGGGGCGGGACGCTCCCGCGTCCCGTGATAATTCACCGATTTAACCGTAATTTCAATGTAAAATTGGTCGCCAAATCTAAATTTATTAACATAGGGAACCGATTGTATCAGGTAGATCAGCCACAGCCATTCTTCCATGATTTTAATGTGAACATTAAAAGGAAAGAAATATAATGTCTTTCGTACCATCTCTTTGAAGTGATTACAATCTAACAGTGACCCTCAAATAATCAAGATTTCACTGGCCGGGAACCTCCTCTGAAGAAAAATTATTATATCCTTTAGTTCAAATGCGCTCCACAACCTTTTAAATTCCACTTAAAGTGATGTTAAAGTTTAAATCAATTCGCCAAATAAATATAAGAGACAGAAAGTTAAGTAAGTAACAGGAGATATTAATTAATCAAATTGAATAAATTTTCAAGGCTTAAATCTATACGCAAATTTAAACCACAAAGTAACTTCAGGGACAAAAGAGCAGCTGATCAGGAAAATGGCTCTAGTGTTTCAGTTCTGCGTAGAGTTAGGCCTTGAAAATTGACTAAATTTGATTAATTAATATCTCCTGTCCTAATTAACGGACAGAAACGTGCTAAAACTTTTCTTTTTCAGAAAAAAAAACCCTTTCCAACGATATATAATGTTTTGGGGTGGGGCGAGGTTTTCCCCCCTCAATTATGGCGGATACACCAAAAATGAGACTAATTAATTAATTTAAAAATAACTAATTCGAAATTAAAAATTTGGGCTTCGAGGTGCACGAGGGCGGGGTACGTTCGAATTTTTGAGCCAAGTTTCAGGTCTGTGGGTGCTGCGGGGGCTTCTGGCCAGCGGTTACAAACATACAGACAAACGAACACCGTCATCTTTATATATATAGATTACGTAATTTATTAAAGTACATTGAATTTAGGAAAAAGCTTAACGCAACAACATTTCTGAAATCTCAAGTCGTTCTCCTAATTTTAAAATATGAAAGTCACGTTCTCGTTTAAACATAAAAGTAAAACTTAATACAATTAAATATTCAAGGCTAAACTATATTACACGCCCTTTCTTTTCAATGAAACAAAACAAAATAAAACGAAATAATAAAAACTAAATATTAAAATTTGGCGATAAGTTCTAAAGCAAAAATTAAAAATCACACATAGTCTTTAAAACGAATTGGCGGTCTAGTCGCTCGTTTGGGTCTCGCCTTTTTGTGAGTCTCTGGAACACTGCCTGTGGATGGGGTGGAATCGTCTAACTTTCTTAGCCTTAAGTGTATTCTGTTACGACGAAATACAGATCCTTCTTCTGACTTCACTAAGTACGATCTTGGGCTGTGTTTATCTATAATTGTTCCTGGTATCCATTTACGATGATCAGTCTGTATATACACTGGATCTTTGACATTTAATGGCTTTAAATTAGTTGTTGACAAATCATAATAATATTTTTGCTGATTTTGATTTTCTTTGAGTTGCTGAATATTATTTTTAGTGGAGAATATAGGCTTTAATAAAGTTGTCTTCTGAGGTACCATTGTCCTCAAACGTCTTCCCATCAACATTTCGGCTGGAGATGGCAGTTTAAACTTAGGCGTGTTATTATATTCTAAGATCGCCAAATTAGGATCACCTCCGGAAGCTTTAACTTTGAAAAGTATGTTCTTCATTGTTCCTATTGATCTTTCAATAATTCCATTACATCTTGGATATCTGGGAGACGATGTTATAGGTTCAATATCATACGATTTCATAAATGATAAATACGCCTGACTGTGAAAAGGTGGGTCACTGTATGAATGTATTTTCTGCGGAACACCGTGCGTACGGAATATTTGTTTGAGAGCACTTATTACTGCTGTTGCTGTTTTCGTATTTAGTTTTCTCAGCTCTATAAATTTTGAATGGTAATCTATTACTTGCAAGAAGGTATCTCCATCCAAATACATAAAGTCCACGCCTACTTCTTCCCAAGGTAGCTTTGGAAGATCATAAGGCATTAATGGCTCTCTCGGATTTGCAGTTTGGCGCTCTTGGCGTCTTCCTATGTAACCTTTAATATCTTCACTCATTTTAACCGCAGAGTTTCTATTTACAAATCCCAATTTTTCACAAGCTTCAATTCCTAATAACGCACTCACCTCTTGGTCAACAATAAAAAATTCTAGCATTTCTGATTTATCTTTAACTTTACACAGCAGTTTAGAAGTTCCAATAACTTTCATTTTGTGTCCCGTGTATGATGTCAACTTCTTCTCAGTTTTTTCTAAATTTTCATCTTTCTTCACATCTTTAAAGATTTTGAAAGGCAACACATTTACCTCGGCCCCAGTATCAATTTTAAGAGACACTTCTGTGTTATTTAATAAAACGTTTTCTCTCCATTCTGACTTTAAAGAATTAATCTGACACTTTACTGAGTCTAATTTCACTGAATTATCTTCATCTTCATTTGGCGTCGAAAGATGGTCATTACTGTACATTTCATTTATTTTTCTAGTGTTATTTTTCTTCAGTTTACACGCGACGGAAAAATGGTTCAAACGAGAACAATTATAACATTTCTTCCCAAATGCTGGGCACTTTCCATAGTCGTGAACAGTACTGCACTTTGAACAAGCTTTGTTTTTCCTGTGACGGTTGTCAACATGTCTTGCTTTATACTTATTTCTTTCTTCCCTATATTCATTTTTACTATTAACGGCATCTATGTCTACCGAATTATAATCCAAATGTCCACTCATAATCTGAATTTGTTTACTACTGGCTTCTTTTGCCCTACAATATTCTATAGTTTTTTCCAAAGTTAGCTCCGTTTCCATGAGCAATTTCTCTTTCATCGCAGAATCTCGTACACCGATTACTAATAAATCTCGAATTAGGCTGTTCTCTTGATTCTCAAAGCAACAGTCTTTCGATAAATTTTTCAGGTTCGTAACAAATGAGTCAACAGATTCACCTTCCTTTTGCTTGGTATTGAAGAATTTATAACGAGCAATCACAGTATTTGTCCTTGGCTGAAAATAATTGTCAAAAGCATTTAAAACTTCTTTGAAATTATTTCCAATTGCTTCACTAAGTTTGAAGCTATTAAATATATCTATACATTCTTCGCCCATTATTCCTAATAATAAAGCTACTTTCATTTTATCGGGCTTCCTCATTTTATCGGATGCCTCCAAATAAAGCATAAAACGTTGCTTAAATTTGCTCCAGTTTTCGGACAAATTACCGGATAATTTCATACTTGAAGGTGCTTTTAACTCCATTTCAAGATATACTATTCTTTAATCAAGTATTAACACTCAGTTTCACAATAGTCAGAATATATCTCTTAACTGACCTTTAATTATATTTCAAAATAACTGACCTTTATAATTCACTGGGTTTAGATTCGTTTCCAGCTGCCACCATGTCATATTATGTATCGAGACTCTGGATGAAGTATATAAATAATAATAGTAGACTTTATAACATATTACGTAATTTATTAAAGTACATTGAATTTAGGAAAAAGCTTAACGCAACAACATTTCTGAAATCTCAAGTCGTTCTCCTAATTTTAAAATATGAAAGTCACGTTCTCGTTTAAACATAAAAGTAAAAACTAGTTACGGATTCCGGGCTGTTGTGCCGTGGTCTGGATGACTTTAGTCCATACGTTTCAATCGCAACTGCGGCGATCATCTTCAGTGGGTGTCGTTGATTTATTTGGCGACTGATGCGAAAAATTTTTCTGACTGATGCGACATTTTTCGCATCAGTCGCCAAATAAATCAACGACACCCACTGAAGATGATCGCCGCAGTTGCGATTGAAACGTATGGACTAAAGTCATCCAGACCACGGCACAACAGCCCGGAATCCGTAACTAGTATTTACTCCGGCCGTGAAAGCCTTCATTCTTACATAAAAGTAAAACTTAATACAATTAAATATTCAAGGCTAAACTATATTACAGTTAGAAGAAATGCAACATTTTTTTGGATGTCGTCTGCTCCAAGCGAGGTACTTTCGCAGCTCTTAAACTTTATAATATGGGTAAAAATGTATCAATATTGCAACATTCAAACGTTGCTGAAAAAAATCTTTATCAGTAAGTATACCGCTCTTCAGTCTTTTAACTCAAGTAAAAATGTATGTGTATATATGAAAAACAAATGAAGGACAGTATTTATTCAGTAGTATATTAATTTGTGTCTAAATGAAAGCATAACCGTTACTTCGGCTTTTCAAAAATGCATGATATCCCAACAAAAACATAAATGTGAAAAAGGAGCCAAGTTCTTTTGAACCAACGTTTGGGCAGTTTGAAGCGGTTTGGGGTCAAAATGTCGCATCCGAAATGTCGTGGGCCAAAATGTCGCGGCCAAAATGTCGCCGAGCCAAAATGTCGCGGGCTAAAATGTCGCGGGCAAAAATGTCGCCGGTCCAAAATGTCGCCGAGCCAAAATGTCGCGGGCTAAAATGTCGCGGGCCAAAATGTCGCCGGTCCAAAATGTCGCCGAGCCAAAATGTCGCGGGCCAAAATGTCGCCGGTCCAAAATGTCGCCTGCCCAAAATGTCGCGGACGAAAATGTCGCGTGGTCAAAATGTCGCCGGTCAAAAATGTCGCAGGGCCAGAATGTCGCCGGTCGAGAATGTCGCCGGGCCAAAATGTCGCCGATCAAAAATGTCGCCGGTCTAAAATGTCGCCGGTCCAAAATGTCGCCGGTCCAGAATGTCGCCGGTCAAAAATGTCGCCGGTCCAAAATAACGCCGGTCCAAAATAACGCCGGTCCAAAATATATCCGTTCCAAAATGACGTAAGTGTATAGTACAGATTGAATGTTTCCAGTAATTCACAAATTCAATGCAGCTTAATTATGTAGCTCAATTTTACTAATAAGCTTGTCACGATATGATAAATACACCTGTTTAGTAACTTTTTTTAAACGTAGCAGTTTAGAAAATTAGCTTAAGTTATTAACAAAAATGTAACTAAATTGATTTCTTCTAAAGCTTAAATTATTTCAGTACCAAAATAATGCCATAGTTTTTTCAGGGCTGTACTTAGGGCCCAGGGACGCTAAATTTCTTCCTTTTTTAATACGCTTTTACTAGTTTCACATGTAGGTTTTTTTGTTTGTTCGTTTGTATGTATGTAACTCTGAGTCAAAAATAAAATTCACGTTCTTTACAAACGTATAAAAGTAATATGTTTAATACCATTATTATTACTAAAGGCTAAACTATATTGCATGTTGATGTATAATAAGTGCATTTGACATTAGTTCTGAGTTGGGCATCGATCGTCCACAAAATGCATATTATAAGTGCATGTAAACTTAGCGGATATTCAACAGTTTTCAAAATCTTCTTTTGAATTTGATTTACTCTAAAAGCGTATTTTTTAGTTTTTTTAAACTATATTTAGGATTATTTCTTTTTTTTTTCACACAAAGAAATTAAACAAATAAATTTGCTGTAAAGGCTTTTTTTTTTTTGCAAAAACGGAATACCGTTTAATCACCGCGTAGCCGGCAATTTTCTTATAGAACATTTTCTTTAAGAGTTGTTTGGGGACGTTTGAAATCAAATTAGTTCATGGAATTATTGCTTTCTTTGTAACAACTGAGTGGTGAAATGTCAAGAGAAAAAATGGTATTATATTCAACTCCACATTTAAATACTGATTGTAACGAAGGTACAGAACCATGTCTGAGCTGATTAATGCCAGAAATGAATAAGCATCTCTCCCTTTAAGACCATTTTTAACCGACTTCAACAAAGGAGGAGGTTATACAATTCGTCGGAGAAATTTTTTTTTTTCGGTATGTTCCAAGATTACTCGAAGACGCCTGGACCGATTTCAAAAATTCTTTTTTTGTTAGAAAGGTCTTTTTTTCCGATTGGTCCCATCCTCTCGTGATCCGGGTTCGATAACGGGAACCTGCAGAAATCTTTCGAAAAAGAAATTGGGATCACAGTAATCGTAATAATGACCATTTTGATCGCCAGGCTTCTCTGGATTGCATAATGAAATTCCTTTCTGCGGTCTTTTTGAAAATTTTAAACCGAGTATCTTTCTATGTCCTGCTTTTTTCTCCTGAACTCCAACGAAATGAAAGTCGTTACCAGGTACTGATTGATTCGTAATATTTCAGGTTTTATTAGTCTTAATTTACATAAGGTTTGATAAAGGAATTCTGAAGAAAGTGAGGAAAATCTCCAAATTTTTGCTCAAATTTAAAGCGATTTGTCCCAAATGATTAAATATGAAAGCCATTGTTACAGAACGTGATTGATATGAAACAGTTTTTATAATTATCATGAAAATTTTGAATGAAGGCCTAACTGAAGCAAACATGACACTCATTAGCGGGCCACGTATGTAATACGTCGTGAAATTTTATGAACTGCGAGAATCTAGTGTTGTTTTGAAATATAAATTAATTGAAAAGCCGTTAATATAGCCTTTAATTAAACTAGTACACAAATAAATACCGGAGAATAACGAGGATTATTTTTTAGTGTCAATCGTTTCAAATTTTAGACGCGTTGATACTTTCTTTCCTTTTTTTTCCTTACATAGTTTATTTTATGAAGCATTTACTTAAGAAAATTAGGTGAAGTTTTGCAATGGAAACATTACCTTATTTCATATGTACATTTACACTAAAAAGAATAAAATAAAAATATTTTTGAAAAAAAATTGAACCGACTTCGGAACTTCACTCAGCAAATGCTCTAAAAATTAAAAAATAACTTTATTCTTTGAACACCATCGATACTACATTTAAACCAGTGGTTGGAAAAACTACATATTTTTTGTAGCGAACTACAACTACAACTACTTTCTTATAAATGTAGTTAACTACAGCTACAACTACTTTTTTTTCAATGTAGCGCGCTACACTACTTTTGAAAAGTAGTCGCTACTTCGCTACTTTTCAAAAACATATGAGAAAAAAAAATTGAATTTTCATTGTAGGAATTTAATTTTGAGCTTCAGGGGGGTTGGCAAGGGCGTAGCTAGGGGGGTGCAGCTGCACCCCCCAGATCAGAGCCAATGGGAGGTCACTGTGACCTCCCATTTTATTTATTTTTTTGACAAACGATTTTGTCCCCTTTCCTGCTTTTCATTGCAACATGCTGGTGCAGACAAATAAGTTCGTATTTTATTACTCGGTGAAATTTGGAATTTCATTCGGTCATTGAGAGTCTCCCCCCCCCCTTCGCCTCCTCTCCCATCAATAAGTTTTAAGTCCTTGGCGCCACTTATCAGAAAATCAGCTTCATTCTTTACCTAACACGGATCCTTGTACCAAACCCAAATTTGTCTTTTAGCATGAAAACAACTTTTTTAATCTGAGTATGCGAAGAATAAAAATTTTAGGGTGAAATATTGTAAGTAAGCTTGCTTGTTTTTGAGGAGAAAATTCAATTTACCGAATGAAACTCGGAACTTTACTGAATGATTAAAAAATTAATAAATAAAATACAAGAATGCATTCTTATCTATGTCTACTGTAAGAGACGTGAGGCATCACGAAAATAAATAAATTAATCAATTAAAGAAAAAATAAATAAAATGAAGAAGTTCAGCCTTGCAATACTGTCTCAATGTTTTCAAATTTCATCAGCCAATTTGTATCGGATAAGAACTTTTTGGGAGGTCAGAGTGACCTCCTATTGGTTTGCCACTACTTGCACACCCCTAACGTGAGTCCTGGCTACGTCCTTGAGGGGTTGGGTCTCGGTCTGGACACCATCCCTATTAATACGCCACCGATAAAATGAAATGAAAACGTTTTTCCAATTATGTCAAAAATATTTAATAATTGATTTTTATTATTTTAATATATATCAATACTCCATCACTAAAGAAGCAAAACTAAAGAAATATGAAAAACATACAAAACGGTACTAGTATTCATTATGAAATATTAATAAATAAGCTATCTGAAGTGTGAAACATAACTTAGAATGCTTAACTTACTTCAATATGCAATTTTAAATTGTATGCAGATGACTTAGAAACAGAAAGTTTTTTGTTCAAAGTGCAAAGTTTGCACGAAACTGTAAAATTTCCATTTTCACTCTTTTCAACAACTGTGAAGTATTTATTATACGCCGGACAGGGCAGCTCGATATTGTCATCTTCTATCAAATTTGTATCCTCTTCTATTAAAATTGCTGCCATGTTTGGTGGATATTGGAACAATAATCCAATTGAGCATTGAGCGCTAAAGCATTCATTTACATGACATTCTCGGTTGCTATAAAACACTAACACTCAGTTATCGCTTATTCATAAATTTTCCTTCCTCAGCCATGCACTATATTCAATGCAAATATTGGCGGAATATGAAAATGGTGACGCCAAAGAAACCAATGCCGTCTAACATATAGAACGTATGGCGTCAAAATGATATGACTGAGGTCAGCTCGAATTTGTATGATTCATTTTTCTCACTGCTTTCGCTAATGTAATCGTGTACGATATGCGCCAGTCAGACTCGATTGAATCTCTTTTTTTTTTCGTTTTTTTTTTCTTTTTTTTTTTTGCTCCATTAGAAAGTAGTTTTATGAAATCGCTACAAACTACAATATTTTTGTATCGCGCTACTCACTACACTATTTTTTTTAAAAAGTAGTGCGCTACACTACAAACTACTAAAAAATGTAGCTACTACTGTAGTTTCGCTACTTGTAGCGCGCTACTTCCGACCACTGATTTAAACATAAGTTTTGAAGTCGGCGCAAAAACTATAGGTAAAATGATGTTTACTATATTTTGCCACCTTTTTCAGAGAAATCATTGAAAATTGAGAGCTGAATATTTGTACCATTGCATAAATATGTATTTTTCAATGAATGCGAATGCGAATAAAGAACCTGGATTCATTCAAATTTATATTTATAGTTTCGAATGATTCTCTTTAGCTTTTTTGCGCCGACTTCAAAACTTATGTTTAAATGTAGTATCGATGGTGTTCAAAGAATAAAGTTATTTTTTACTTTTTAGAGCATTTGCTGAGTGAAGTTCCGAAGTCGGTTCAATTTTTTTTCAAAAATATTTTTATACAAACAAAATTTTGTCTGAATACTTGCATTACTTCTTGATATACATCACTCACAAATAATGAAAAATTAAAAGTTCAATTGCTCTGCTTCCTCGATGATGTGGCGCATCTTCTGAAGGCTTCCTATGGGCCAATTTTTATTTTATTTCGTCTGAACCTTCTTCAGACATTAATCACGCTATGCTGAAAACGTTCCATTACATTCTTGCATGTAAAAACTTGGAAAAACTAGTGGCAAAAACCAATCAGCACTGAATCACATATTGGTTGGTACATGTATGTACCAAATTTCATTCTAATTCACCCACTAAGTTTTGTGGTAGAGTCACCCCCAGAAAATGGGTCACGCAGATACACACTTACACATTTTCCCTTAAAAAAATAAACGATAAAATTGAATTCATCACACGTCAGAAAGTGTAAATTCTTCCAAATTGACAATTTTTCACTGATACAATACTTTCTTTTACACATTTTATGAAGAAGAAAATAAAAAGACCTCTATTATTTAAATAATATAGACTTGCTTTCGATCATGTAAGAAATTTTAACAGAAACCAAGTTTCAAACATTGTATATCTGTCTTAAACATTTCACTGTTCTTCAACTTCTTTTTTAACACACAAATTTTCCTTTCGATATAAATTAAACTTGGCTTGGGCTGCTAATCTATTCGTTTTTAAGTTGGTAGATAGCGAGTTACGGTGAAATAAGCTATCTTTATATATAAAAATGAGTGTATGTATACTTGTTCTCTATACAAATCCACAGTTTGCGTCAGATTTTCATCAAACTTGACACAGAGGTTCCTTGATGCCCTAGAATTCTCATAGGCGGGGTCTTGAAATTTTAAAAAATCTAAAAAGCTCAAATTCAAGTTTTTTGTCAAAAAATGACCCTTTTATATAGGAATATAGCCTATTATTAGGCCTATTTTTTCAATCGACAAGAGCCTTTAGGTTATAAATTGATAAAATTTTTGGTATTTAAATATTAGCATTTTTCCAACAAAGATTAAAATTAAAACAATGAATTTTCATTTCAAGTCTCACCTATTTCATTTTAGCATGAAATAAGTCAAAAACAATTAAACTGCTTTTTTTTTTCTTTTCGACTGATAGAGATAAACCTTTAAAGCGAGAGAGTAATTTATTTCTGATTTATCAACCTTTCTACCTCGAGGCTCGGAAACAACGATTAAGAAAAACATAAATTTTTGAATTGTAAGTATATTTAGCTACCACTCTGCAAAAATGCCTCTGAAGAAACGGAAAGCAATAGGACAAGTTCATCCTAAGGCAAAAAAAACGGCTGAAAAACGTGAAAATGAGAGTCCTGAGAAGAGAAATCGAAGACTAGCGAAAGTGCACATTAGAGATATGACGGCTAGAGCATTAGAAAGCAATGAGCAGCGTGAGTATCGTCTAAGAGATCTGAGAGATAGAGCAACTAGATCAAGACAATCGGAGACAGTGAGTCAGCGTCAGTTTGGTTTAAAAGAACAACAAGAGAGAACTACTACATCAAGACTAAATTTATTTATTCTTGCGCCTGAAGGTGAAACTAAGAACGTTGTTTATGAACAAGTTTTGCGTTAAATTTTTATTAGAATTTTTTGAGAAGCTAAAGTTTTATATTAATACGCACCCGGGCAACGCCGGGCATAAAGCTAGTTGTAAATAAATAACGTACGCTTGTTTGAAAACTATTTGTTTCTTGGAAAGCGCTCGAAACAGTTACAAGCCGAAAGGGTAAATTTTTTTTAGTATTTTCAAAAATTTTAGTCCATACTATCATTAACGCACACGTTCATCAACAGCAATTAGCAATTTTTTGCTAATTCGGTGTAAAAAATCCTTTTCATATAATTTTTGATAACCTTTTAATTTGATATCCTTTTAATTTTTGATACTAACTATCAATATCGGACCTTCTACATTTTTGTCTGACGACATTTGAACTGGCGACATTTTGGCCCGCGACATTTTTGACCGGCGACATTCTGAACCGGCGACATTTTGGGCCGGCGACATTTTTGATCGGCGACATTTTCGACCGGCGACATTTTGGCCCGGCGACATTTTTGACCGGCGACATTCTGGCCCGGCGACATTTTTGACCGGCGATATTTTGACCACGCGACATTTTGGGCAGGCGACATTTTGGACCGGCGACATTTTGGCCCGCGACATTTTAGCCCGCGACATTTTGGCTCGGCGGCATTTTAGACCGGCGACAATTTGGCCCGCGACATTTTAGCCCGCGATATTTTGGCTCGGCGACATTTTGGACCGGCGACATTTTAGCCCGCGACATTTTGGCTCGGCGACATTTTGCCGCGACATTTTGGCCCGCGACATTTCGGCTGCGACATTTTGGGCGTAAACCGTTTGAAGAAGCGGTGCCACAGACAAAAGAGTTGAAATCTAACAGGCTCCAAGTTCTATAGGTGTTCTGTTAACTACAGTCGTGAGAGTTATTGAAATGTTCATTAATTGATTTTAATAACATTTCGTTAATTCCTTTCATATCGGCTTCTTATAACTTGGTAAGTCGGACTTTTTTGAACGTAACTTCGTAACGATTAAAACTTGCCCGTAGCCGATATGAAAGGAACTAACGAAATGTTATTAAAATAAATTAATGAAAATAAATTAATGAACATTTCAACAACTCTCACGACTGTAGTTAACAGAACAGCTATAGAACTTGTTAGATTTCAACTCTTTTGTCGGTGGCACCGCTGCTTCAAACTGCCAAAACGTTGTTTCAACTGAACTTGGCTCCTTTTTCATATTTATGTTTTTGTTGGGATATTTATTTTCTTGAACATTTCATAGATTACATGTGAGAGAAATTCCATCGAAACACGCCGTAACAATATGCCGGATGAACAGTCACTGACATAATAATTAAATTTACGTACTGTTTGCTCAAAGTTTTTCTTTTTTCAATTAAACTACTATTTTACTATATTTCGTTACTATAAATGATTTTACCAAAATAAAAAAAAAAATTCTAAAAAATCAATTACTATATTCTATTACCATAATCAAATACTTTCATAAAATATATTCAGTGCGATGCTGAATTGAAATTTCCTCTCGATTCAATTGTGGAAGTTCGTTTTCCCAAGATCTGATGCCGTACATTCAGGCGCGTATTAAGTTAACATTTTACAATGGACCTAAGTTCTAATTGAGCCGAATTGTAGTTGAATTTTTGCCGAGAAATAAAATACTGGTAGGCACACAAAGTACATAAAATGTAAAAGGACAGCAATATAAAACGAATCGTCAAACAAAATATGCCAAATAAGGAAAGTTTGGGGAGGTTAGAGCGTCCTCCCATTGCGCTCATTGAACATTCCGCATCAGAGTTGGAAAATCATGCCGCATTATGGACTCCAGGCTCAACATGGAGGAGGCGATACTTAGAGCGGTGGGGCAATATCGGATCTCCCCGTGTAAATGAATTGGTGAGTGCAAAAACAACGTAAGTCCAGAACTTCAAATTGTTCAGGAGAGAGAAAAAACGTCTTAACTCTAGCATTGTTTCTACGGTCAACGTTCGAATAACAGGCCCGATATCTTTTGAATTAGTAAAGGCCCGGTTTCCTAGGAGTGAAATCGTCGATCTCTGGCGAGGCGACAGACGCCGCCGCCTTCTGCGCATGCGCCTGAGACGCAGATCACGCCACGCTCCAATCAAACGGGTTCTGATTCCAGCGTGCGTTGCGCCCGGCATCGGCGACGATTCTAGGAAACCAAGCCTTAACCTGACTGACGGGATTTTTGACCTCAACACGCATCTTGCCTCCTACAGTTTGTTTCCACAAAAAAAAAAAAAAACGACATTTCGAATTTTTGCGACTGATGTTGTTTTTGCTTTCACCGATTCAATTGTTCTAAACATTTGATTTTAGGAGAGCGCCATACTTCAGACACAATAAATGCAAGCTGGTGTAAATTACATGGCGTGACTGAAATTTCGTAATGCTTCAAATTATCCTTCTTTTATAGTATATTAAGTTTTAACTAAATTCAAACCTAGAAGTGTGACTGCTAGGAACGACTTGGGTTTTGGGTGATCTAACATACGTCAGTAAAAAGCAATCCAAGAGCTACTCAATGAAATGTTAAATCGGCAGCCACAGCAAAAAGTAGCCTAATCGACTACTTTTCACGGATTTATGCAACACTGTGCACATTAAACAGCACTATCTATGTATATAAAAATGGAAGTATCTTAGTAAGTTTGTTCCTTGTACAAATCCAGTTTTCGTCGGAGTTTCATCAGACTTGGTACATAGGTTCCTTGACGCACTAGAATTCACATAGGCGGGGTTTTGAAAATTTTAAAAAGCTCAAAATTCAAATTTTTTGCTGCATAATGGCCATTTCCCTTCCATTTTGAATAGATAGAGTTAAGGCCCCTGTATAGACGAGCCGTTTTGTCAGATCGGTAGCATTCTCGTCATGTCGGTAACGCTCAAAGACACCCCCCCCCCCTTAAATGCGGGTAAACGTTCCGGTCGACCATGCCCCTAATTTTTGAATTTGAAATACCCAATTAATTTTATTTTTTGAGTATCTTCAAAAATTGAAGATTTCCATGGTCAAATAGGCACTTTTCTTGATATTCACTCCTGTATATTTTTATAACAGTTAAATCTGTGTGGTGTTATCCAGATCGTTTTAAGTCACGTAGTGAGGACGTAGCTTTAATTGCTGCTTCTCAGAAGCGAGACGTGGCATTTGTGAACTGGAGAAGAAACCTTATGCAACTAGAATTGGGAGGTCTTTGTATTATAAGCCTACTGCTCTAAAAAAAAACTGGTGGATACAATATGTTTTGCTACTTGTATTGTACAGTGTTTCTTAACTGTTTTAGCTCGCGTATGGTCATACAGTAAAAAAGAACGAAACACTTGCACGTATTTGAAGTCTATAAACACTAGAGATACGTGCAAGGTGTTATTTTTTCAGGAATAATGTGCTCTACAAATTTATGTTGATTAACTGTTGTTCAGAGGTCGCCTTCCTTTGGAGATGGGCATCAACTTAAAATTTTCTGAGATCCCCCTCCTTTTTTTTTACATATTTATGAACAGCATCATCATTCAACTTCGTTTTCCAAATACAGGGTGGTTATAAATTAACGTGAGGTGTTTGGAACCCTCTAGCGCGCGAAGTACTGGGCGAAATATTGTCAAATTTCATGGGCGCACATATTAGACCATGGGATTTTGATTTCTAAAATTGAAAAAAAATAGTTTAAAAACTCTCCCCAGGGTAAATTTTGGCGCTGCAAAAGTGTGTAGCTCTGATTATCGAAGAATTAAATGCTATTGAAAAAATATGCATCCATTTTATTTGCAAAAATGGCTTTTTTATCACAAATGTAGTCCAATATGATTTGATTACCATTGTGAAGTTGCAAGAACTGGATACGATGCGCTACATTTTCCACGGCAGCTCGCAACATATCGGAATTGATTTCTCTAACTCTTAGTTACAATATGTTTTAAACTTGGCTATATCAAAAACATGTCTTTGATACACAACATTTTCCAGCTATTCCCCTAACCAAATATCACATAGATTGAGATCGGGCGACCTCAGGGGTCATACCGGGAACTCTACGGCGATCATATTAAACCTAATTTGAAAATAACAATCATTTTTTCTTTGCGAAATTGCTTTGTACAGAAGATTTTCAGATTTTATTCGCGATATTCAGAGTAATATATGTTACAGCGCCAAATTTTGCCCTGGGGGCGATTTTTTAAACTATTTTTTTTTTATTTCAGAAATCAAAATCCCATGGTTTAATATGTGCTCCCATGAAATTTGACAATATTTCGCCCAGTACTTCGCGCGCTAGAGGGTTCCAAACACCTCACGTTAATTTGTAACCACCCTGTACTTTTAGATTTAATCCAGCCGTCGCATCACAATTGAACTGAGAAAAAAAGCATCCCGTAATGCTAAAAAAAATGTTCATACTTCTGCATGAATACCTAAACCACATTCGATGCAACAAAGATTGTTTTTTTATATCGAAGTATGGACCAAACCAACAATAGAAACGTCCTTCACTTCCACTGCGAAAAAGTTTTGATTCTTTTTGTGCATTATAAAATTAATCTATAGATAACTGATGATCTGGAAAGATATAATGTTTTGATGGAGAAACAATCTAGAAGAGATTTTTAAAAAGAATCCGGAATGGGAGCTCAAAATATCCAATTTCGTCTTTAAGAAATGCTAAAAAACCATTTCTTGCATTTGAGAGACAATATGCAATAATGCAAACTGAAACAATGAAAGTGATTTCTATATAAAGGAAGAGGAATATGTTAACTACCAGTGGCAGACTTTACTTATCGTTTTTATTAGATATTTTGTTTTCAACAGTAAATTCGAGTTTAAAACGAAATGCTTCATAAAAACTCTAAATATATTTCAAAACTGGTAAAGAATTTTATCTTTAGCAATAATGCGAAATCTGTTTTCGAGTAACATGCAGCAATTCAGAAAACTTTTTGCACAAACACTTGGTTTTTTTTAGAAGATGGAAACGAGTGAAATCCCGGAAATTTACCTGGAGATAATATGTGACGATAGGACACGGTTTTAATATTATTGCCAATCCTAATACAGTATTATATATAAGTACGAAGGTTGAATGAAAAGTAACGCCTCCATCTTCATTACTTAGGTTTGGATGGGAATATTTTAATAAGTCAAATGCTTAAATAATCCTAAGAATGCGATCTTTAATTACCAATATTCATTTTTACACATAATCGCCAAACAGTTGGATACATTTCCGCCAACGGTGAACAAGTTTTCTGAAGCCGTCACGGAAGAAGTCAACACTCTGTTTCCGCAACCACAGTCTCACAGTTCTCTCAGCATCAGAAGCATAATGATGTCCCGTAGATCTTCTTTTATTATTGGGAACAGATGGAAGCCAGACGCTGCTAAAACATTTTGCTTGTCAAACTCGGTGGTTGCTGTCACAGGACGTCCCACTCTTTGTTTGCCACGCAAATCAGATGTTCCCACCTCAACATCTTTAAACTTACTCTCCCAATGACGCACAGTGCTGACATCAACGCAATCACTGTAAACAGCTTGCATTCTCTGATGAATTTCTTTTGGGGTGACGCCTACTGCTGTCAAGAATGTTATGACTGCACGTTTATTAAATCGCATTGACCGACCATCTGCGCAGGGTTCTATACTTTACACTGTAAAATCCCAAACGTTCAGTGCAACGGCTTCTTACCAACTGGAACTGTAGAGGAGAGTTTACGGAACAAGCAAATACCTGCCGTATACACGTGCTGCCATTTATTGGGGAGTTATAAAAGTGGAGGCATTACTTTTCATTTAACCCTCGTACAAGGACTTTTAAAACATCTCCAAGTCCAGAAGGCATATTCGGGCTAAGTTAATAAAATAGAGAAAAGCATGCTACCGTCTTTGTTTTTATCAAAATGATAGAATGTTGGATTTTCCCCTCTAGCTGTAGCGTTCTTTTAGCAAGTTGTAAAAAAATAATAACTTTAAAAAAACCAGAACATATTTATTTTGTTGCTTGAAGCTAACGTGTCATAGCGGTTCGCTTTAGCCAACTATTTGAAAAAAAGTGACTTGTTTACTCTTGCGCTGATTGGTAAACTTTGACCTTGAAAGTAGCATTTTATATGTGTTGGTGATCCTTAAATGGGTTCACGTTCATATCTTTTGTTCTACTGGTCTTAATGTAATGCGGCTTGGTATCTAGGCTGTTTTTTGACATCCACAACGAATTATGCTGTCAAAAGTAGAGGTTTTTGTTTGAAAATTCAGACTTTATGTTCATTCCAATTTGTAGATCGCCCCTTATCAAAATTTCGCTTGCATAGTTTTTCAGAAGACTTTAAACCATGACAGATGACACCTTTCCTTTTTCTTTCTTAGCAAGCACAGCAACCGAATAATCAAGATGGTTTAGGTTTTTTTTCTATGACTCTGCATACCAAATTTCATTGAGATTAAGCCAGTAGGTCTGGATATATTTGACCCGAACTGAAAATTCTCTTAATTTTGCACTCTAGCGTATTTCTGTTTCAAGTTTTTACTTAAAATGAAGCGATATTTTTGGGGGTAAAAGAGTAAAAATACTATTCCACAAAGTAAGAGGTTTTTTAAATGTATTTTCCATTCAAGGGGTATTATTCCATATCCAAAAGTCATTCTATTCCTCGGAAAAAACCAATTGAGACAGCTGATAGGATTTGGTTAATGAGTATAGTTTTAAAAAACAAAGAATTAGAGATTCAAAACAGACTGACTAGGGCAGAGGGGCACATGTGAACCATAGACGGATTTACGAGGGTGACAGTGGATGCGCCGCTACCCCCCCCCCCTCCAAAATAAAAATCATTTGGGTTCTGAAAAACAGTAAAAGTAAATTTATTTCATTAGGAAGCATAGTTTGGAGAATGACATATGTTTTTTCATTGCGTCACATCATTGCACATTGCCAGTGCGAATGAAGTAGGAGAGTACTACCAACGCCTCCTAAATACTAAACGCCTGCAACTTTCTGCTTTTTAGCACAGAGCAAAATTTTGTCCTTGGTACACAATACACTGCGATCTAACGGAGTTCTTCGAGAAAGATAAATTAATGATTGGTACATTTCTAAATTTAAATTTAAAAATCAACCAATCAAAAAATTTGACTCAAGTATTGTTTGGATCTATCACCAATAACTTCAAAATGCCTTTTTTCACAAAGCAGGGCCAACTACCGGAGTTCTTCGAAAAATGAACGATTGGTTCATTTCTGAATTAAAATTTAAAAATTAACCAATCAAAAAATAACAACGGGATTATCGGATCGCCGCAAGGTGGCGTTTAAAGTGGAACCCATCTTGACGGTAGCGAAGCAAATGTACTATGCATTTAGTATTTAGGAGGCGTTGGTACTACGCATGAAGACTATCAGTATATTCATCCATTAAAAAAAAGAAACAATTACATGAAAGTCACCAGTTTTCAAATCAAAATTTAAATCTTTGCCATAAAGCTAAAAATTAAAGTGTTTACCTTCTACGGAACAAAATATCAGTTCTCATAGATTACTAAAATATTCTATGGGTGAAACTATAGTTTTCGCCTACACTTGCCTATATCTCAAAATATCCCGTCAGCAAAACAAAAGCACCTAGAAAACACCTCACCGCTCGAAAAGCTACATCTCAAAAGTAAAAGAAAGAAAGAAGGAAGGAATACAAAGAAAGAAAAAGAAAAGGGAAAGAAAGGAAGAAAAACTAAAGGGAAAGAAAAGAAGAAAAACTAAAGAAAGAAAATGGGAAAAAGTAAAAAAAGAAAAAGGAAAGAAAGAAAGAAAAAAATAAAAGAAAGAAAAGAAAAGAAAAAAAAAGAAAGAAAAAAACGAAATGAGAGTTCTCGCCAGCCTATTTTAAAACCTAAACAGGGGTGGCCACTTCGAAGATTTTGCTTTGAAAAAAGAATTACATCAAATATCCTGGAGCCATTGGAAGCCAGAGTTTTCGTCTGTAAAGATAGAATTTTTTTTTTTTTTTTCATTCTTACGTGTGTTTCTAAAATTTGATCGAGTAAATAAAGTGCAAGATGTATCGGGATATCAGTTACTGCCGTGCTGAGCCCAAAAGTCGTATCTGCACTTTTTTTTAACAAAATTGAGTTATCGCCACCAGGTGGCTCTTTCTGACGTATTTTACCCAAATGCAAAATTATATGGTCATTTGAGAGTGGGAAATATTTTTAAAAAAATTCTGAAAAAAAGTTTCATCTGAATCAAATACATATTGGCGCAAAAGCTTTAAAGAGTTTTATCTCAGTTTGAACTTGACTGCAGATACCACTTTTGCGCTTAGCACGGCAGAGTATTTCTGCTTTCAAGAAACCCTTTAATGTATTTGGGTTTCGACCATATAGACATTTATAAAGCAGTGAGTAACTGCCCCTAAGCAAGGGCTAAGGCAGAAACATGCAATACACCGCCAACTCGGCGATTTCGATCAATAGACAGCTGTTTCGAGATTACTATGCTCTCATCAGCACGGAATATGAAAGTAGTCGTGTATGGATCGAAATAGCCGAATTGGCGGTGTATTGCATGTTTCTGCCTTAGCCCTTGCTTAGGGGCGGTTACTCACTGCTTTATACCTTGAGCTCTACCTAAAAAAAAATCACGAGTTATATCATACCAAGTACGGTCGCTCACTGGTATTCTAATTTCACATTAGCTACCAGTTTTTTTTTTTTTTTTTTTTGCTCTCTTTGCTTTATAAGAGGATTTTTGCCTCCAACTCGACTACTTTCGTATTCCATTCTGATGAGAGCATAATAATCTCGAAACAGCTGTCCATGGATCGAAATAGCCGAGTTGGCGGTGTATTACATATAGACGTTCATTCGTCGCAAATGCCCCCACGTAGTCACTGCGTTTGATAGACAGAAAATAATTATAAATATATTAGGGCAATTCCATGTGACTCACGTTACAATTTGACGCATTTTCACAAAATTAAATGCTGTAGATATCAAATAAATAACACTCCTGATTTAAATGAAACGCTTTGCGTATACCAGGGGTACAGCAAGCATCTAGGAACATCGATGTTTTAAATTTAAATTCAAGCAAATGGCATTTATAGCTTAATTTAGCACCGTGACTCACGTTACAAAAAAAAGGAAGTCAAGTTTTGCTGCTTACTGAAAACTTTGAATTTCTCCTCTTTCAGAAAAGTAATATTAAAAACTAGTATTTGATTTGATAAAACACATTTCACAGTTATGATATACAAAAAATCTAAACTTTATGCCTATAATTATTTGTGTTAGACAATACCTTGAGCGTGACTCACGTTACACCGTTTCGTGACTCACGTTACATTTCCGACTTTACCCTTTAAGGTTAATATATTACTGGTTTGTATAAGTCATACTTTGCAGGTTATGTTTAGGTATTACTAAATCCAAAAGGGTACATATTTAATCATATATTTTAACAAACTAATCAGTTAAAAAATGCATTTCTTAGTTACTATTAATAGATATAACTGCAGATTAAAGTCAATAAAATATTTAAATAACTTTTAAAAACAAAGGTAAATTATTTCATTGTAAAGAATGGGGCACAAACGTAAATTATCCTCTTAAGTCTCTCAGGAATTTAGTGTTGTATCTGACAAATCAACTTAGATAAAGGTCGACCCATTTTGCTTTTTCTTTTTGGCCCTTTCCAGAATTTTTTGCTTGTTGCTTCGCATTGATTAAAAATAGTCTATTGATACAATCGGTTATTTTTCAACTTTTTCTTTACAATCAGTTTAATATGAAAACTAATGCATTTGAAAAGTAGTAGTATATGATCTAAAAACTTTAACAAAAACATTCGTATTGAAAATCATTGAATAGTGTAGAAAAATTACCTTGTAGAAAAATTAATTGAAAATGATATGATAAAAAAAGATAAAAAGCTTATCTTTTTGGATGATGCATAAATTTGTTTAGAAATTATCAGATAAAATGAAGCATAAACAGCAATTTTATGCCTTAAATGTTAGATTTCAGTTTCAGCATAAGACGACATTTTTAAAGAACTGTTTATGAAAAGAGAGACAATAAATTCAAGTGGATATGTCAAATAACTTTTAATCTGCATATGGTTTACCAAAGAAAACTAAAATTAGTTGAACAAATTGCATAATTTTTAAATAAGTGTATGAATTGAAAGTTGAATTAATGTTTCAAATCACTGATACAATTAAGTGGCTAAAACTTTGCTTTTTTACACGGACTAGCGGACATCAGACACTAGTTAGCTGGCTGTCAGAAGACAATAGAAAACCTTTGGCTTTCTTGTTTACAACTTTAATGCAGTGGTAATTTTTAATGCCGTGTAGTACAGGAGAATTATCCCACACTTGTCGAATACCAAGTTCTGCATTTTTTGATATGATATTGTCTTCAGAAATCTCATGTATTTCAATCTGGGTTCCCGCCATTAGTGCAGCTTTAACAAAACCTGAAGCATTGAGTACCAAGCACTTACGTTTTTTTTACTTGATCAAACACTTGTCTTTTTAAACTTCCTCCAATCCCATCTACTGGACCTTTACCGTGGGATGTTGCAAAATAGTTCCATGCAACATTTTTGAAATATTTTTCTTGTAACACATTTAGTGATGCAGCAATAAACCTATTCTTAAATTGGGAAGAAGGACCATCAGACCAAACTTCTACTCGCTGTACAACACTTGGGATTTTCTCTAACAAATAAGAAATGTAGCATATTACTGCTTCTTTTGAGTGATTTAAGAAATCGGATATCAATGCCATAGGATGAATGGATCCGGAATAATACACTGCAGCAGTAAAAACTGTCACTTGATGTTGCCGCCAATGTGCACTTTGGATCCCATCCTGAAAAGAGCAAGCGTAGTTTTCAGCGAAATCTACTTGGATCATGCACAATTCTTTAGGATAGTCCTCCGAAAGTACCAACTCATGCATGTTTTTATAATATTGGGATTGTTGCCGCTTTATGAAGCAATGTTCTAAAAATTTAGGAACAAGATCTGCCACATAGGAGCGTAAATCTGAAAAAGACCCACAGCTTTATACTTTAAGAAGTTGATTTTGATCTTTCTTCCAATATTTCCATTTAATACATACTTCATTTGTATCTGGCAAAGGGTATGCCTTCTTAAAACCTCGAGCATTACTGCAATTCTGGCATTCATTAAGCCAGCAATTTCGAGAATTGGGATTGCAAAGTATTCCTCCCGAAAAGGAATAACTATAAGCTGGTACTATTTCACTATGCTGATGTAATGCATTTACAGCCTGAATGAAATTCTCATGATACATACACAGGCAAACGTTATGGGGTAGTTTATTGCTCAAGAGAACATGTTTAGGACGTTTTTCAAAGAATGTACTTTTTCCAACTTCTATTGAGGGGTAATCAGTTTTGAATAGCTGAAACACTTCTCTTAACGAGTAAAAGAGGTGTCGAACTTGTTTTTTTACTTTTTTTCCATTTTCTCGAATAGTAATGACGTCTTTTCTACCTGGAGCTAGCCTACTCACATCATCTCTTTCATAAAAATTAGTAATTATATGAAAGGTGTCTTGTGATATAGTACGTCCTTTGGACGAATTTCCGGGACACTGAAAACTTTTATTTAAATCTATACCGCATTCACTGCTGAGTAATTTTTTAACAATTACAGCTTTGCGACGAGGTGAATTGGGTAAATATCTTTTTACTTTAGCCAGTGCCTTTCCTAGTGCACTTGCGCTCTTGTATATATGTTGATGGGGATCAGTATTATCATTAGATTGCATATCTTTTTTCAGGAGTCTAAACTTAATTACTCTGTTTCTCAAATGTTTTCTTTCTTCCTTTTTCATTCTATCTTGCACTGGTTGAGGCAGCTTGCTGACCCTTTCTGCTTTCCGATTTCTATACTCTTTCATTTCTAGAGAATGTTTCATTTTATACGAATTGTACTTTCCTTCCTGTTTTAATTTTTCTCTACGCTTTTTTTTGACGCTCTACTGCTGTTAATGGTGCCATAATATAAATACTTTCTGTTAAGGAAAAAAGAAAATTTTAAATGCCAAATCAAAAATCTTTATGTGTGGAAACATAATGTATAGACTCATCAAAAATCCACGAGCAAAACCAATGACTTTTGCCATTAAAAAATGTTATAAGATAATAAAACATGTCAAAATTTACTATTTCATTAATACTAGCAATATTAATTATGATGTACGGTTGTGTGTGTCAATGTAAACCACCAATCGGTACTTAAAATGACGCTAGGGTGCGTTAAATATAATTAAGAAATCGAAGTTATATTGTATTACCTATGATACACATAAAACGTGACTCACGTTACAAAATGAATCCGCTTATTTTCGAAATAGAATATTAAGAAAAAATAAATTGGACCATATGTTCTTTTTAGTAATGCAAAAGAGTAGAAAAATCACTAAGAATATTTATATTTATATGCTGTTACATTTAAGAACATTAAAAAAATCATTTTTTCGTGACTCACGTTACAAGGAATTCAGTACTTTAACTATAAGCTTTTTCCAGTATTAAAAATACGAATTTTAAAAGAATGCTGATATAAAAGTCTTTTCAAAGAACATATTTTTCAGAAAAATACAATAAATGATTTGAAACATTATAAAATATTGCAATATTTACCTTTCAAACTGCTTCAAATGAAAAAAGAATATCAATTTTTTTTTCTCTTAAAGAACAACGTTTCATACGAAATGAAAATGGCTCTCCTGCTGTTGCCAGATTCAAATTTGTAAACTTCAATCAATCCTCAGAACATATAAAAAAAGTTGAGTTGTTTTTTTTTAACTTTTTTTTTTGACCATAAGTTCCCATTTTCTCTGGAATTGCCCATTAGCATATCAGTCTTAATATATTTAAGAAACCCTTAAATGCATTTTGGGTGTACTCCTTCTTCTTCAGAAGAGTGTCACACAAAGTAAATGCTTCTCCCGTAGTGACACTACTGCATTTAAGAGATTGCACATGTAAAATATATCAGAATTTCCCTAGGTATTTATGATTTTCAAAAACTCTTCAATGAATTTTTGGTGTCATCCCTCCCCTTCAGAGGGGTGCCAGACGACTCAAATGCTCTCTTGTGATATTAATGTGTTTGATAAATAAAATCTATTTTCAAATATTGGAGAGAAAATTCAGAATTTTTTGACATTTGACACCCTGAGGTCCCCCGCACCTACCGTTTGAACGGTTTATCGGTTTTGGGACCCCAGGGACATTTATTAAAAACTAAACATGTTACATCTTACAAAGCATTTTTTTTTTTCACAATTTTGACATATCTTAGAGCATCATACAATTACAAACTTAACATAACAAATATCTTAACAAAACAATTTTTTTTAAACATAAAATGATATTTTTTTTAAAACAAATTTAAGATATTAAAATACATATTCATTTTAAACATTGGTAAAAGAACAATTCAGAAATAGGAATAAAAAAAAATATTTAAAAAAAAAAAAAGTTAAATTCCTTGAACTACAAATATGTTATTAGAAAGGTAAATAAAAAGAGAATACAGTTGTTTATTGGAAAAGGAGTGGGAAAAGGCATTGAGAATATTTTGGCAAGAATTTAAATTTGGGTTATATCGAACGTGAAAATTGGATGTTATAGGGCAATGGAAAACATAATGTTCAGGTGTTCCAATATCCCCACAAGTACAATTTGGAGAGTCTGATAAGGAAAAACGGGAAAAATATGCAGGAAAAGGACCATGACCAGTGAAAAATATTGTTTGGACTCTATGATTGATTCTAGGATATAATTTAATGGTAGGAAAAAAATTAAAAACACGCCGACCCGTGTCAGCGTGCATCCATCGATATTGCCAATCTTCTTTTAGAAAATTTTGTAATGTGGATAATAGAGCAGATTTGGGAAAAGGTAAGCAGTCTGAATTCGAGAAAGAAGGATCTTCTGCTGCGGTGCGTGCTAAATAATCTGCTTTATCATTACCTATATTATTTGAGTGGCCCTTAACCCAATTAAGTGAGATGGAAGGATTTGACAAAAGAAGGTTTTGAATGGAAGTGGTGATAGGGTTTTTTTGTAATGGATCCAAAATAGAGAGTAGAGCAGACTGACTATCTGAAAAAATTTGTAAATTAGTTAGGTTATTATTTGAAATGTAAACTAAAGCATTTTTTATAGCATGAAGTTCCGCTTGGAAGACTGAATTTTTAATGTGGAGGCGTGAAGACCACTCAAAAGCTATTGTGTCTCCTTCAAAATGGACGAACGCAGATGCAACACCCTTAATAGTTTTAGAGCCGTCAGTATAGATTCTATTGTGAAGAAGCAAATTCGGATCACAGTGAAGTACCACATTATAGTCAGTAATTTGAATATTTGAAGTAGTAAACCACTTAGGGCTCGGTAGTTCGTAATCTTTTGAGGAAAATGAATTTCCTTCTATTGTAAAATCTATATCCTCTATAAATAGTTTCCAAAGCCATATTTTTTTCCTAATTGTAAGATCAATTGGAGGTATTCCTGAAAGAATGTGTAATGCATTATGGGAACAGGTACGATAAGCGCCTGTGACAGTGAGGAGGGCACGACGTTGCATAGTTAGTAATTTCCTAGTTAATCTCTGAGAAATATTTTTACCCCAAAGTCCTGAAGCATATAAAACGGAGGTTTCAAAAACTTGTTTGTAAATTAAAATTCTATGTTTTATATGGATACCCCAGCTCCTGCCTGCGATTCTCTGGAGCGAGCTTTGAATAAAGGTAGTTTTATTTTTTATTTGGTCAATGTGGGCTTCCCAGGTCAGTCGTTGATTAAAAGTGACACCTAAATATTTTAGAGTTGGATTACGTTTGACAAAGAAGTTACCAAAAAGTAGAGATGGGGTTCGCTTGAGATTTCGAGGGACTTTGAATACTAAGGCTGTTGTCTTTTCTCTTGAGGCTGATAAGCCATGGTCCTCAAGCCAAGAATGAAAGATGGCCAAAGATTCTCTACCGAAAGACTGAAGTTGCTCCGCAGTACTAGCGTGAACTAAAAGAAGAAAGTCATCCGCAAAAGCTTGTATTTTAGTGTGATCCGGCCATGGAATCGATAGCAGCGAAGCTGCCACCAAATTCCACAGCTCTGGACCACTGCAAGATCCCTGGGGACAGCCCTTCCTTTGTGGAACTTTGAGATAAGATGATGTTGAAGAAAAATAAATAAACCTTTGAGAAAGGAAACTAGAGAAAAGTAAAAACAAAGCATTGTCACAATTGGTTTTACTTAGATAGTGGAGAATAACTTTCCAAGACAAATTGTCAAATGCGGAAACTATATCAACTGAGATAGCAACCATAAGTGTGTTGGATTGAATGCCTTGTTGAATGTTATTATAAAAGTGAGAGAGGGCATGATCTGTTGAACGACGAGGTGTGAAACCAAACTGAAGAGGATGATGAAGGCCGTTAATGGCCATGTGACTCTGCAGTCTAAAGAGCATAATTTTTTCAAGGATCTTTGAAATAATGGGTAGTAATATGATAGGTCTGTATGACGTAAAATGGCGCGGATCTTTGCCAGTCTTTAAAAATAAAAGTAGAACACCTTCTTTAAACGAAGCAGGAAAATAACCTAAATCAAGACAAGTGTTAAATATATTATACAAGAAATGAGGAAAAACTTGGTGAACAAGGGTCCAAATAACAGCATCAAGTCCGTCGATACCAGGGGCCTTCTTTTTGGGAAGTAGTTTAACTGCAAGATTTACTTCGGACAGAGTAAAGTATGTCAAAGGAAAAGAACTTCTGTTATAAACAGAAGAAGTATTTGAGTTTGAAGAGGACTCTTCAAATATAGAGGATATAACAGGATTTGTGTCTGGATAAAAATGATGAAGAACAGACGCAAGGAAATCATCTTCAGAAAGGTTAGAAGGATTTAATTCAAAAAGATAAGCCGGAGTATGTGTTTTCCCAAATGCTATTTTATAAGGTTTCCCAAAATTATTATTATTTAAAGTGCAAAATTTATGCCATGTTTCTTTTTTTGCTAGTTGTATTGCTTTTTTATATTGAGCAAGTGCTAGTTTGTAACTTGTTTTAAATTGTATTTTGAGAGTACTGTCTGAGCATCTTTGATATCTTCTTCTGGATGCTGCTGTTCGCTTTTTAAGTATTTTAAGTCCATCATGCCACCAATTAGCAGGAGCGATTTGGGCGAAATTCTTTTTTTTGAAAGTTTTATTAGCACAGTATTTTTACAAACTCCTAAATCTATTTTAGTCTCACACTCAAGTGAGGGATCACCCAGCAAGCCCGCATCCCCACGAATGTAATTTTGAATATAATTTTAATACAATATTAAATGTTGGGAAAATTTTCACTGTTGAAGTTCTGAACTTTTTCATAAACTTGAGCATTTATTTCTGGTGTCATCTTCTCAGACAGGCGTAGGATTGGACCCCCGTAGCGACGCAAGTGCATTACAAAAATATTTTATTTTTTTCACTTTGCCCCATGCTTTTTGGAGGTTAACATTTTCCACCATTTTTTGAAGGTAAAAAATAATGTTTCAACGAGGACTGCATGAATGAAAAAAACACAATATGAACAATAAATTTCAGAAATTTTTTCAATTTGAAACTGGTAAGTTATTTTAAGTATTTCCCTTCACCACACATTCCCCTGTATGAAATTATACCATATCCATTTGTATAATGCATGCATATTAATGCTTGCAAATTGCTTTGTCATTGAGAATGCCGGAGTGAAATAAATATAGATGAGCTCTAGATTCTTAATAAAACCAGCATGTAGTTTGAATATATTTTATTTGATATCTCTTTCAGATTTTATACTTGAACAGAGTTTAATAAAAGAAATTGTATCTCATTGCTCTTGTTACAGAACATTTAATGCTTCATATCAGTTTGGTTTAGTCTTTTAGTGTTTATTATTTTTATTGTAATAAGAAATAATCCTTCAACACATTAGTCTTTTTGAAATCATAATAATTGTGTAAAGTTTTGAGATATTCCGTCACATATTACTCAGTGCCCTCCACGAGCGTACCTTGTCCATTTCTCTTACTGTGAGGGTCTGTACTAGCAAGCAAAATGCTTTCAGGCTACGATCTTAAAAGCATCAACAAAAATTTGCATCTCTCGCTCATTCAAAAAAGCTAAGATTAACTCTATGATCGGTGTTGGAAGTGAAGGCAACCCTCCAGAAATAGCGAGGAAGCATTTAAGGCACTGCGGAGTCAGGAGCCTCCTCTTGTCCGCCTTCGCCACTTTGAAAGCAATCAGTGCAGAATAGTTTGGAAACCGGACCGAGTTGTCAGACGAGCGACAAGCATTTCGGATGTCTTCATTCTCGAGGCATAGCGCCACTCTGCTCACGTGTCGCCTCGCAAGGTCATAGTACGAAACTGTAGCTCCGCACAGCTTGGTGTTTTTCATCTGCTGAATTTCAGCGTAACATTCCGACAGCAGTTTGATACAAGGTCGCTTCTGCGCTGCCTCAATGTGCAGCTCGCTCCAGTCGATTGCTATGTCTTTCCAGGCATATGCCGAAAGAAGGATTTTGACAAGAGCCAGTTCTGATAATCGATCGGCCTTCAGTGGACTACGTCGTTCGAAAAATTGTTGCAGAGCAATCTCTAATGGATAGCGTCCTATATTATTCTTCACATGAGGATGAGCGTCAGAGAACAATAATTTCTGCACTATCTCCAAGTGCTTCTTTTCAACGGCGATATGCAAAGGCGAGAATCCTGATTTATCTTGAATGTTGTTTTCGTTATCTGCAGTCACGAGAAGTTCTGCGGCCTCTTCTTTCTCAGAAAGCAGAGCAGTGTGGAGTGGTGTTCTGCCCCTGTCATCCTGGAGGCGCACATTTGCGCCGGAAGTAAGCAGCTTTCTGATCACGTGTAAATATCCGCGCTCCGCAGCAGCATGTAAAGGAGTTGTCCCATGCGTATCTTGAACATCGTTTTCACTCTTTGCCTCCACGAGGGCTTCGGCTACACCCTCATTCCCATCCTCCAGGGCAAGGTGTAAGGGTGTCTGGCCCTGATTGTTCCGAAGAAGTACATCAGCACCGGCGGCAGTTAGCTTCTTCACCATTCTCACAGAAACATCAACTACGACGTTAAATCGCTGCTGTGCAATTAGATGCAAAGGACTATTTCCATTTTTATCTGTAACATCGTTTTTCTTGTCTGCATCTACTAGAATTTCCGCTACATCTCCCCTCCTCCATGCTAGAGCACGATGGAATGCCGTACATCCTGTTCGATTTTGAATGCGGGGATCAGCACCCGAGCCAAGCAATTTCTTCACTATTCTCACACTCGCATCTTCTGCTCCTAGATGCAAGGGAGTGTCTCCTGCTGTGTCTTGAACGTTATTTCCGTAATCTGAATCCAGGAGGATTTCGGCTGCTTCCTCTTTCTTGCATTCGAGAGCAAGATGAAGGGGCGTTCGGCCTCTTCGATCTTGGAGGCGGGGATCACCCCCAGAGGAAAGCAGTTTCCTTAATACTTTTATGCATTCATACTGAGCTGCCAAGTGCAATGCGCTCATTCCTTCTTTATCTTGAATGTTCTTTTCCCTAGTCACATCAATGAGAGCTTCCGCTGCTTCCTTATTCCTCCGCTCTATAGCTAAGTGGAGGGGTGACTGGCCTATTTCATTTTGGAGACGGGGATCGGCGCCTGTGTCAAGCAGTTTCCTCAATATTTTTAGATTTGCATACCTTACTCCCATATGCAAGGGAGTTCTTCCTTCTCTATCTCGAACGTTATTTCCGTAATCTGAATCCAGGAGGATTTCGACTGCCTTTTCTTTCTTGCATTCGAGAGCAAGATGGAGGGGCGTCCGGCCTCTTCGATCTTGGAAACGGGGATCGGCACCAGTGTTAAGCAGTTTCTTCAATATTTCCAGTCTTGCATACCGTACTCCTAGATGCAAGGGAGTTTTACCTTCGCTATCTTGAACGTTATTCCCGTAATCTGAATCCAGGAGGATTTCGACTGCCTTTTCTTTCTTGCATCCGAGAGCAAGATGGAGGGGAGTCTGGCCGTCTCGATCTTGGAGACGAGGATTAACTCCAGAGGAAAGCAGGTTCCTTAATACTTTTATGCATTCATACTGAGCTGCCAAGTGCAATGCGCTCATTCCTTTTTTATCTTGAATGTCATTTTTGCCATTCGCATCTATGAGAACTTCTGCTGCTTCCACATTTCTCCGTACTATAGCAAGGTGAAGGGGTGACTGGCCTCTTGCATTCTGGAGACGGGGATCGGCACCAGTGTTAAGCAGTTTCTTTAATATTTCCAGACTTGCATACCGTACTCCTAGATGCAAGGGAGTGTCTCCAGCTGTGTCTTGAACGTTATTTCCGTAATCTGAATCCAGGAGGATTGCGGCTGCTTTTTCTTTCTTCCATTCGAGAGCAAGATGGAGGGGCGTCCAGCCTCTTCGATCTTGGAAGCGGGAATCGACCCCCGAGGAAATCAGATTCTTTAGTACTGTTATGCATTCATACTTTGCTGCCAAGTGCAGCGCAGTCCTTCTTTCTTCATTTTGCCAGTTGTGTTTGCAACGAGCTACGATAGCTTCCACTTCTTCCTCATTCCTCAGTTCGAAAGCCACCTCGAGGGGTGATTTGCCGCTGCGACCGCTGAATCCTGCATCCAGCAGCTTCTTCACTCTTTCCAAGTCTCCTGCACGTACTGCGGCATGAAAGGCAGCAGGTACGTTTGCAGCTGACTCAGTATGACGCGAGGCTCTGGGCATGTTAAGAATTTCTCTGAAAGAAGAAAATAGATTTATGTGCAAACAAAAGAAATTACTGTGGTTATAGAATTTATTACAAAAAGATAATAGAATTTCTCTTATCGGTTATTTGATAACATGCTTTTATTATTTTTCGTCCAAACGGCAACATTTAATTTATTTTTAAACTTTTAAACTAAAGCAAAGAAACCGGCTGTTGGACAAAGTTTTATTGGAACTTTTTGCTGATTTCTATTGCCTTATTCAAGTGTTTTTTTTTTTTTTTTTTTTTTTTAGGGGGGGGGGGGGACTTAGAACGTAGCATTAGAATTTTTTTTTTTGGAAGTACATGGAAGAAAGTAAGCATTCAAAAGTCACAACTTTTATGGGCAAAGTAAAATAAACGATTCAGAGTTTTACCTATTATTAGGAATTTTAGCTACTATCTGCTCATAATGACCGAGCTATTTTCTACATTAGAACGCAGAAAGAGGGCAACTTTAATAGAGAGCAGAAGTTCTGCGCAGATTCAAGTAGTATTACTAAAATTAGGTTTAAAAAATTTCAAATCTTCTCCTGTAGCAGTACAAGTTGCACGGTTTTATGTACCGTAGTTTTTGTAAATGCCCGATATCGTTCGAATGCAAAAAAAATATTGCATCCAATTTTCGGATACTTTTCTCGGCCAATTAGTACGAAACTCACTCATTAAATGGTAATTTCCAAACTGTTGTACTCATATAACATATTTCTTTCTGATTGTTACTCACTGTAATGATATCTTTACTCCTAAACTGTATTTGATCTACTACTTTTTCATTAGCAAAGCTCTTTATGGACGTCTAATTGGTTCCCGGAGATGCATTACTGAGCGCCTGTGGTTGATTTCCAAAGGGAAGGTGATTGCACCAACCCCTTCATGACTAACTACATCAAATCAGTAGCTGAACAATCTTATCAAAGGAAGTGGAAAATAAGTATTGCAACGCCTCACTGAATAAGGAAGTCTGAGAATCTACACTTAAAAATTCAGGAAGCTTTTATGGTAAATGTTACTGTAAAATGTAGCGTTTACAGTACAGAAAATTTTTACAGTAAATTGTACCGATAAAAAAATTGCGATTGCAGCGCCAATTGATCACCACGTGACTTACTCTGCGATGCAGATGACACCCTATTTCCGTTTTCCTGATGTGTCTCATCTGTGTGGGGATATTCTGCTCTAGTCGAGTAGCTGGAGACAGTGGACCGTCAGATGGCGCTACCATAGAAAGGGATTGAATTTTCTCGTTTTTCCCTCTCTACTCGATTCCCCATGTTCTCGTGTCGTCGCCGTAGCCCCGTTCCCTGCGCGCAACCTGTTTTAGAATCGTTTTTCGTCGACTGCTCAGAAACGGTCGAGAGCATTGCCAACCATGGGTTTATATATTTATTTTGACCACGGATTCTTTACAACGGGCTACCAAATTAACTTATTTTGTCTCATACATTTTTATTTAGTAGGAGGAATAAATATAGATGGAAAAAAAATCATTATTATTTTCTTAACTTATGATTGAATTGCTTAAAGTTCAAACGAAAAAAAATACAATTGTTTTTGAACAACGAAAGTAATAAATGCCCAATAACATTTCGAACTTAGCTTAGTCTATTTTTCCGGCGGCTTTTGTGCGCCACCTTGTGTATTTAGCAAAGTTGCCAAAAATTTTCCATGCTTTTTTTGTTGTCAGAATTTGTGAATTTATAAGTCAATTGTCCTCTTAACTTATTTGCATTGTGTTCCATAAAATCCAAAATTAATGAGTTAGTCTTTTCAACCGACTTCAAAAAAAAAAAAAAAAAAGCGGTTATCACTTCATACCGTATTTTTTTTTTTTTTTTTTCTTTTTACTTCTTTTTAGCTCAGACAGAACTCTTGACCTAGAGAACCGATTTTGACTATTTTTTTGCAATTACTACTATTAACTCACAATCTGTAAAAAAATTCATATATCTTGTTTAAGGCTTGCTACTCAGTTTTCACACATTTCCTGTGATCGCAGTCTCTGGAAACTTAGAATGCCACCTCAGACCCGATAATAACGTAGTATTATCTAATCATATTAATTGATTATTATTTCCAATTTTAATCAAAAACATTTTTCATAAACTCTCTTTTTTGTAGACCAAAAAAAATGCTTGCAAAAATTAGAATTAAATTTCCACAGAAGCCACTGATTTTTCTGCATAAGAATTTCTTTTACAATGTTTCAAAGTAATCAGAACGTGAATTATAACTGTTTTTAACTAATTTCATGTTAAAATGTAGGTGAGTCTTCAATTAGAAATTCATTATTCATCACGGTGACTGTTGAACAATGCTTTTACCAAATGTATTCCAAATTTTTAAACAATTAAAATACAGTAGTTAGTATATTCAAGGCACATTATAGATTGGAGAACTTTTAATATAAATGCTAGAAAATGTGAATCAAATGTTCTGTTTTATTTCATCTTTTTAGCATATGTGTTCTTATTTCTGATTGGTTCATCTCTGGTATATTTCTATTAAGCATATATTATTTATAGATAGTATTTCCAGTGCATTCAGAGAAATATTAATAATATTTGCTCATTTCTAACTCTTATCAAGATATATTTTCACAGACAAATAAAGAAAAAAAAATTAAAAGCCTCAGAAGACTATATTAATATAGTAAAAGAAGTCACTATTTTTATAGGCATCATGACACGATTTCCAAATGTTTTGCCAAATAAATTTAAAAAATACTGTTCTTCAAACATTTCCAAAACAAGGTTGTTGAAGTTTAATATATTATTTGATTATAGAACGATATCAAGAGTTGGAAATGGCGTTCAATAGATTGCATGCATAATTTTTTTACGTTGATTGAACTTAAATCTATTTGCAAACATTAATGTCACTAACATATCAAGGTTTTATTTGCGATTTTGACTGTTTTTTCTGAAAAATTTAACCGAATTAATTCCGTTATACATTACTACATCAATCGGTTTTGTGCCGACTTCAGAAGTTATGTTTAAAAGCAGTATTGATGGTGTTCAAAGAATAAAACTATTTGTCACTTCATAGAGCAATTTCCATCTGAAGTTTTGAAGTCGGTACTATTTTTCTAATCAAAATTAGCTTTGTGTCATTCTTTTTAGTGTAAATGTAGTTCAGAAATAGCGGGCTGTTTCCTTTACGAAACGTCACCTTATTTTTCATTCATATTATATTTCCATATATTATTCACCATATATTCATATTATATTTCATGCAAATACTCCATAAAATTAATAAGAACTATCAAAGCTTCTACAATTTGAAACAATTGGCGTGAAAACCAAATCCTTGTTCCCCTCTTTGAAGAATTGTGAGCGAATTTAATCAGAAATATTTAAATATTTACAGCTTCCCAACTAATTTATATTGCAAAACAGTGCACATTACTTTTTAGGGTAATTTCCAGCTGAAGTTTTATAGTCGTTTCTATTTTATTTATTTATTTTTTAAATATATTTTTCACTGACTATCTGCTGTGTCATGATCGCCTTTGCTACGCTGATGAAAAATGAGTAACAAAAGGCTTTCAAGTGCCAGCGATAATCAAACAAACAACTCGTCCCATTTTTTAACTTCCTGTTCAAAAGTATTTCTAGATCCTCAAAAATATCATATATGTCTAGCAGTGCATGTTTTTAAAAAATAAATGGGAGATAATTATTTTATTTTATCACTTTTTTGTACAAAGTTGTTTCTGAATGAATTATCTTTTCGAGAAATATTTTTTATCGAATTGTTTTTTTACGAAACTATTTTGAATATCAGATTCATGTTTAGAGGCAATGGATATTATGGATGGGTTTATTATCAAAATGAGATAACATTTTTTATAAATGAACTATGTCCATCGCTTTCTGCATTGAAAAACCTATGAAGTATTTCAATATGAAAAACGAATTAAATACATTTGCATATTACAAACATTTACAACATTTTTTTTCACATTTTTATTCTATTTAAAATTAAAGGATATCATATTTATTATTTTTTTATTATTAAACTGAAAGGATAAATTGTAATCAACGCAATTCAGGAATAGTGCAAGCTTTTTGGATTGAAACTGAGTGTATTTATTAATCACGTAAAGTTCTTTACTTTCTTCAAATTACATTTTAAGTACAATGAATCGTAACCAATATTTTAAAATCGATTGGGATAGCTCTATATTCTTTTGAAATTTTATTTTTAGAAGTTGTGTTCAAAATGATCTTTTCTGTACCCTAATTTGACACAGATTGAGTTAGCTTTTTGTCGTTCTTTAAAAGCCTTAAAAAATGATAATATTATACGCTAGACTATTAGCGACAAGGCATCAAAAAACTACTTTTCTTTTATACAAGCACCATTTTTTGAAACAACATTTACAAAAATCAGTAAATAGTCAAATAATTAGATATATATATGATATGCACTTTAAATAAGTTAATAAAATAAGCCTAAACTCGAAATAAAGTTTTACAATTGACGTTACTTTTTTGCTCTCATATATCCGTAGGTAGTTAGCAATCAATTTATTCTAAAAATCATCATTTTTAGAAATGCCGTGCATTTTTACAAGTGTGGTCATTAATGGCGTCGATGAGACTCAACGATTTTCCCCGTGTGAAATGAAGTTGAACAATGGAAGAGTTATTTCAGGAGAGGGGGTCGGCAGTAGTGTAGATAGTAAGTGATCCAGTGCAGCTAGGCTGACGCGCCTACATAGCCGTGCAATTCGGCCATCCCCATAAGATGGAGTCGTCCCATCTATTCCACTGGGACTATCTACCCCACGAGAACACCCCCAGTTGGAAAGGGACCTGTTGTCGAGGAGTTGCTGTGGGGGAAAAAGGGATCGTCGACTGGCGACTCCGACTAGTGCAGAACATCCCCCCTGCTACCGTGGATAGTAAAGCATTGTGTAAAAGTTGGACCCCGGGTTCGATCCTTGTCGCTCGTATCTCGCGCTTTTTCACTCTAGTTTTCTCTTCCTTAAAATTTTACAGTCAAAAATATTTTACGGTAAAAGTTACTGGTAACATGAATGCCAGTAACTTTTACCGTAAAATTTCAGGACAATTTTTAAAAGTATATTTGTGATAATTCTTCAATTTCCCAATCTTTCAATAAATTTTCCTTTACTTTTCCATAAAGATAACGTAAACTTTCGTTTATCAAACTGTTGCAGGAGCGGATATAAGGGAGGGGCGATGGGGGCGATCGCCCCTCCCTTGAGGAACTCACCACTGATAATTTTTCACAGCTGAAGTTCAAAAAGGGCATTTTTAGACTTTGCTACTAACATTTTTAGATCTTTGATACTAGCAGAAGGGAGGTTTAGGAATCTACAGAATACGTTTCTCAAAAGAAGTCCAAACCCAGGTAGCACAAATAACGTTTAAACGTTTTATAAACGTTTTTAAGCGGTTGTTACAACGTTAATAACCATTTTACACCATTAAAGTGTGCTACTTGGAAACATATGAGATCAACATTTGTAAATCAAGATGTGTAGTACAGGATACGTAATAAAATAAATCGATCCACCCTTAAAACATTTCCAGGTCCGCGCTTGATACTGCTGATGCGTTTTTTTTTTTTTTTTTTTAAATGTTTTTTAAAAAAGTTCTATATAAGTCAAACCCGTTTATCTCTAAAACCTTTCTATGTCGAAAATTTTCAATTTCCCTGCTTTTACAGCATACATTTAATGTTTTTTCTTATGTTTATCTCGAATGATTTTTCCCGAAAACCTCTATATCTCGAATTTTCGTGACTCTCATTTTTGAATTATATCTTCAGTGCTAGTAAAAAAGGGGTAAATAATAGGGAAATATGGATTTTCACAATATTTAATATAAAAACTTTTCTCACGAATATTCATGAAGAAATACTTCATGTTGTGAAAATTCAACTCTCAAATGTCATCCCTTTTGCCCCCCCCCCCCCCCATGAAAAGTATGGCTCCTATTTGCAGTTCTTCTTCATCTATAGCATACATACATCGGAAACAAACTTTAACAAAGGTAATACAAACTGAAAAAATCTGGTATGGGTCCCACACTACTTCCTTTTACGTGTAAATTTCTTTGTAGATGCCTTAGTGTTAAAATAGTGCTAGGAGTGAGCAAGATAGCAATTCGAACATTTACACCCCTAGTTTGCCCAGGGTTCCCACCCTCTCAGCAGATTAAAAAATAGGGCCTTTATATGGCCTTTTTCAGGCCCATTTTCCAGAATATATAGGGCCACTTGACGTTTTGTAGTCATACTTCTGCTGAATATTTAACTTTTAAAGGAAAAGCTCATCAGTTAGTCGAAAAACATAACTATTATGTTCTTGCACAATATATTCATTTCTATAAACAGCAAAGCTTCAACTCCCATATACATTTTATTACCAGTTAGGTATCATTTTACATTTTTAACACAGCTTAAGAAACGAGCAACGGGTACTATACAGCTACTACACTCACGCCAAAAATTTTATGAACAAATTTTAAATAAAATTGTAGCAGTTCCTTTTAAACCATTTAAATGTAGTACAATATGACACACACTTCAATTTATAAAATTCAAGGATTAACAAGCAGACTCTAGGCCTATATAAAAGAAAAAAATCCTATCCACCTAGGAGCGCATTCGTGGTGGTCAAATATGAAATGCAAACGTTTGGTTTAAAGCTTCCACGACAATATGAAAAATTTAGACATTTTTTGGTTTTTTAGTTGCATAATTATCAATAACATTTGGATATTCTTTTGTTAACAATGCGCTTTAACTTAAAATTGAGGAACTAACTACCTTTGTGCTTGAAAAGTAAACTAAAGTTTTTTTATGTTTTATCGTGCAAAATTAGATTTTGTGAGCTAAAAATTGAAAAACCTTAATTTAAAAGTTTAACTTTGTTTCTTTTTGTTCTACTGTTCTTTCTCTTTCTCATTCATAACTTCTCTGCATCTTCTAACATCCATTTTGCAACTCGATTTCAGACAAGACATTGTTCTTAACAGCTGACTTTAGTCGTTGGTTTGCTAAATTTAATAAAAAATCTGATGACTCTTGATTGGATTAAGCTTCTTGTGTAACTATCGTATACTGCTTCACATTTAATTTGTTTGTCTCTCTGCTTTTAATGCCTTAAATATGTGCTGGTTACAAAACTTTAGAACTTCTAAACAGTAGAATGAGATAATTATGTGCTGCCATAAAGTATCTCTGAATTTTGTACAACACATCAATATTTTATCTTTCCTTTAATGACCTAATGGGAGCACTGCTGCTAGTAGCATGGAAAATTCTATTTTAAGCTATTAAAATTATAATTTTACAAATTCAAATTTTATAAATACTGCCTTTCAGTACAAAGTCATAATTAAACATTATGTGCTTGATTGTTTTAATTGTTTTCCAAAAAATGAAGCAATGGAGAACCTAATGCTTATTAAAATCAAGCTTGCAAAAATTAATAGGTATATAAATAGAAAAAATAAATTGTTTGTTATCAAAATATAAGCTAAAATTAGCTAATGGAAGGTATCTATTGTCAAAATAACGGTTAATTGTCTAAAATGTTTGCAAGATGCATTTGGATTGAAATCTTCAACAGAGGAAGCGTCGTCCGCGACGTAAATGCTAGATGTTGACAAGCTTCTAAAAATAAATTACTTTTTTCTCAAAATAAAACATAAAATAAGTTAAGCTGAGGTAGCATGTGTCAAAATAATTTTGGATTGTGAAAAATATCAAAATTTTTGCAAGATGCAAAAGGATTGAAATTTCAGATAAGGAGAATATTTTTCGCGACGCACATGTTCAGAATATCGCCATAGCAACCGTCATAACGTACGGTTAACAAAAGCAGAAGTTATGCCCCTTTTTAGCGATATTCGCTAGAAAAACGGCCGTTTTGGCGCAGTCAGGCGCAATTTCGATCTAAAAGTGCGTTTGGGAGCAGGATGACGCAAGATTCTTTATTTGGCGCAGCATGGCGCAATTTGCGCAGCACTTGCACCACTGCAAACAAGATACGAAGAGAAAACAGAAATGCACGCTATTTCAACTCGCCGTGCAAAATCGACCCACGCTCCTACGTATCAACAATCGTCGAAGAACGTCCATAAAATAACAAGTTCAGCAGATTTATAATCTTTAATTTTTTTGTCATTTTCTCTGCAACCAGGAGCACAGCCTTCTAAATACTTGTGTTAAGATGGCTGTGCCAGGAGCCACGTATACGTCACGGAAAACGATACCCAATAAAAGCTCACCCTCACACCATAGGCGTGGCTAAAGCCTGATAAGTCTCACCTTGATCTGCGACCTTGAATCTCCACGCTGTGTTACGACGATCGAGAAAAAAATGGAAGGAAGCGAGATGCATACTTAGAATTCTTACAAATTCTTTAAAAAAAAATAGGGCTTTGAATCATTTTTAGGGCTTTTGATAAAATATATGGCCTTTTTAGGGGCCCCTAAAAATCAAACTCAAAAATCGGGCCTTTATAGGGCCTTTTTCAGGCCCGTGGGAACCCTAGTATATCCTATGAGTAAAAAAAATGAGATGAGATTAGCTAACGGCATTGTTTTTTTTTATTTTAGCCATAAAATCCCTATAAAAGCTGTGGTAAAACTTTGCGATCGCAGCGCCCCCTGAAGATATTAACCGATTTTTCTCAAAATTTGCACAAAAGCTAACTATCACCAAAGACAACTTTTGGCAACTATTAGAAGTTGATCTGAAAAAATTTTTATTTTTCGCCCCACCCTTTTGGCCACCCCTGATTTTAACTCGCAATTGAAATATTGCATTAAAACCGGAAAAGAAGATGTGTATTTTAGCACGGTAACTTAACAGGAATAAAGTATCTAGTACCTGGGGACCAAGCATAGCTCGGTTAGAAACAAAAGAGGTTTGTAAAATCTTTTTTTTCTAAAGTTTGAAGTACTTATTTAGATGAACTTGAAAAGCATTCTCAAGCCCTTGGTTGCAATTACGCATTTAAAACAGCCGTAATTTATTTTTTACAACACAACCTTATTTAAACGATGCGCACCGTAAAATATAGGTCAACACTCGCGGTCGCCAGTCGCCAAATGCGACCAATCTTCATGATTTGGCGATCATTATTTTCACTGAAGTCGCCAACGTGGCTACCATTCAAAAATGCTACATCCCTTTCCCGACCTTAAACTTGACATGTGACCTTTTCCCAAATCCTCTTGTCCACTAAACATTCGGCAGTCGGATCGTCGGGGACGTAGAAGGGGAGTGGTATTATACTCTCATCCACTTAAAATTCGGCTGTGAGATTGCCAGGGACGAAGGTATTCGGCGAAAATCGCGACAGCAAATTTGTTTCAAAATTTGCAATTTCGGTAACTCGTCTGTACTAAACACGCGATCCTAAAAACAGAAAAATCTCTTGCGGGATTTAGTAAATTGTGCATTTCTGACTTAAAGTTTGTTCTTTTCCTGAAGTTCTCCGTATAAACGGTTATTTATAGCCTCGCAGCGCTTGAATAAAAACACGTTTCCGAAATGACGTCGCCTTTTAGATTGTTCATATTCGCAAGCTTAAGCGGAAATAACCGTTCCGAAACAAAGTTTTCTTCATAAAACATACGAATGCGAAAAAATATGGCTCTTTTGTGTCAAAATACATTTAGACAATGAAGGAAAATATATCGCTTCTTTAACAGAAACACGTGCCTCGCCAAAAAGAGCTCACCTGGTTTCAGATTTTAATCCTTTTGCATCTTGATAATGTTTCAATTGTTTTTGAAGTTTTGAGGCGTTTTGTTATGTGTTAACGTAACTCGGCTCAATTTATACAGTAATTTTGTAATGTATTTATTAAGAGCCATTATTTTGAAAATCGAACAAAAAAGGGAAATTTTGGCAGTAACCATTTTTGATTTTCCTCATTTTTTTATATGTCAAAGTAGGTCATGAGAAATGAACATTCTGAAGTTTGTAGACCCCCAAAAAAATTTTGTTCGCTTGGTAAAAATACCCAAAGTTTGATGTTATGCAGCTCTTTTTTGGTAACACGGCTGAAAGACGCATTTCAGTGCGCTGTAGTTTTTTACAGAAATGCCACCCTATGGTTATGTTTACATTTATTGATTGTACAATGTGTAGTTATGAGGACCCCATAGTTATTTGGGTTGGGGTGTGTTGCTTTCTTTAGTTAAGGGGCCGCAAAGTATGGTTTTTAGACCATTTACGCTCGACTTTGAACTGCGTTATTTCCCCCCTAAAAGCAACCCCCTTAAATTTTTTTAACATATACTGAAAATTTATACTATAAAGAGAATATGTGGTACGAAAATTGTTTAATATCTCATTGCTTTGAAGAGAAAAAGACTTCGACATTTTTCAAATTTTCAAAATTTGCGGTTTTTTAATCGCATTTAACTCAAAACAGCAACTCTAGGAAAAAAAAAGCTTTTATGGATTATGGAACATACAGATGTGTAGAATAACGTAAAAAAGAAAGTTGCATGGGGTCTCGTCTCGTTTTCATGAAAATTTTTTTTGTAGCTCATTTCAATGCTTTTTTCTCATAGTAAAATGTGTCCATCAAGTAGGTCAGATCTGCTGAAACTCTAAGTATATAGTAATGACATATTTAAATTTGTATAGGGAAAGAGAAAAAGACTAAAAACACTGAATTTTGTCTAAATTTTATAATTTTTAGTTTTTAAATTGCAATTAACTCAAAAAACGTAAAATCCCGAGTCTATTATTGAATGCACATATTACTAGCTTCGAAAAATTTGAAAAAGTAAATTCGGTGAGGTATCTTCAGATGTATTCTAGTGGGAGGTCACAGTGACCTCCCGAAAAATTTCATGATCGAAAAATTTTACTGATGATTCGGCAAAGTTGGAAACAATACTGCAACATTGAACTTTTCTATTTATTTATTTTTTACATGTTATGATTATTTTTTTATATTATATGATACCTGTATATGTGTAAAACGACGTACAAAATAAAGCCGAAAGGGGTCTCCTCTAGTTTTACAGAAAAAAATGTAGCAGATTTTAATACGTTCTCCCGTAGTAAGATGTGTCCAGTATGTTGGTCAGATCTGCTTAAACTTAAAATATATGATAATAATTTATGTATGTGTGTATGGTAATTTTTGAGTGAAAAGTAATAGTGGAAAAGAATCGCAGCATTTAATTGTGTCTGAATTTTTAGAACTTTTAGCTTCTTATTGCAATTATATCAAAAAACGATAAATCGTTACTGAGGGAATTATTGAATTTACATGTTACTAGCTGGCAATGACTGGAAATATTCGAAAAAGTAAATACTGTGAGGTATTTTTAGAGGCTCCTCAATGGGAAGTCAATCACTGTGACCTCCAGAAAAATTTCATATTCGGAAAATTTTTCTGAAGATTCAGCAACTTTGGAAACAATACTGCAACATAGAAATTTTCTAGAAATTTATTTATTTTTTACATGTGGGCTTGATCGTATTTTATAATTCGGAAAAATTGGAAAATTCCTTTGGCAAATTAAGAACATCTTCTTGAGAAGTATAAGATACTCATGGGCACTGGAGCTTAAATTTTTACAGAATACGATCAAGCACACGTGAGAAAAATGTATCATTAAAAACTCTCAATGTTGCAATAGTTTCCAAATATGCCGAATCGTTAGCAAAATTTTTCGATCATGAAATTTTTCGGGAGGTCACTGTGACCTCCCACTAGAATACATCTGAAGATACCTCACCGAATTTACTTTTTCCAATATTTCAAAGCTAGTAATATGTACATTCAATAATAGTCTCATGATTTCACGTTTTTTTGAGTGAATTGCAATTAAAAAACTAAAAATTGTAAAAAAATTTAGACAAAGTTAAGTGTTTTTAGTCTTTTTCTCTTTCCCTATACAAATTTAAATATGTCATTACTATATACTTAGAGTTTCAGCAGATCTGACCTACTTGATGGACACATTTTACTATGAGAAAAAAGCATTAAAATGAGCTACAAAAAAAATTATTTTCTTAAAAACGAGACGAGATTCCATGCAACTTTCTTTTTTGCCTTTTTCTACACATCTGTAGGTTCCATAATCCATAAAAGCTTTTTTTCCCTGGAGTTGCTGTTTTGAGTTAAATGCGATCAAAAAACCGCAAATTTTGAAAATCTGAAAAATGTCGAAGTCTTTTTCTCTTCAAAGCAATGAGATATTAAACAATTTTTGTATCACATATTCTCTTTATAGTATAAATTTTCCGTATATGTTAAAAAAATTTCAGGGGTTGCTTTTAGGGGGGAAATAATGCAGTTCAAAGTCGAGCGAAAATGGTCTGAAAACCATACTTTGCGGCCCCTTAACTAAAGAAAGCAACGCACCCCACCCAAGTAACTATGGGGTCCTCATAACTACACACTGTGCAATAAATAAATGTAAACATAACCATGGGGTGGCGTTTCGGTAAAAAACTACTGCGCACTGAAATGCGCTTTCAGCCGTTTTACCAAAAATGCGCTGCATAACATCAAACTATGGGAATTTTTACCGAGTGAACAAAAATTTTTTGGGGGGCTACAAACTTCAGAATGTTCATTTCTCATGACCTACTTTGACATATAAAAAAATGAGGAAAATCAAAAATGGTCACTGCCAAAATTTCCCTTTTTTGTTCGATTTTCAAAATAATGGCTCTTAATACAGCCTCAATTCACGTGCAGTGTGGTTAGGCTGAAAGGGAAAATCTAAATTTTGAATCTCTTGAAAATTAAAACAAATTTTGTGTATGAGTTTCACTAAAACACCCTACCCAGGAGAAACCCGGGCAGAGCCGGGTACCTGGCTAGTGCAATTATATTATTACATTTTTTAGAAAGAAAAACTGTTACCTTATTTCTCCAATAAAGCCAGCTTTTTAGATATCAAATCGTAGAAAACTTTTTCCGGCGAAACTGATGCTGCAACTACTGATTAAAGGTGCAACTTGTTCAAAAACTTGCAAGCTGAAATCAAAAACATCGACATTAATAGAAACAAAAAACGCAGAACAGAGCTGTTTAAAACATCGATGGTAATTATCGATAACTTATAAAGCAGTGAGTAACCGCCCCTAATGGAATACCATTTACATTTTTCAAAATAACTGTGTTTTTTTAATGAAAAATTTTAAAACCATCATGAGTACATACCAAGACTACTTGTAATAAAATGTGTTTTGTAAAAAAAGAATACTATTTATTTCTAAATAGTTTAAAAAAATGTTTAAAAAAAATTACAAATGGAAGCTAATATGAAATACTCGGGTAATATGGAATAGGTGGTGTAAACCATTGAAATACAAATTAACTTCATAAAACACTGTTGTCAGACCACAAATAAAAAAATTAAATAATGAAAAAAATAATAATACTTTTATACTTTCGCCCAAAAAAATTTACGAGTTGTACCGTAATAAGTGCGATCGCTCGCTGGTATTCTAATTTTACATTAGCTACCAGTTTTTTTTTTTTTTTTTTTGGCTCTCTTTGCTTTATAAGAGAATTTTTGCCTCCCACTCGACTACTTTCGTATTCCATGCTGATGAGAGCACAATAAACTCGAAACAGCTGTCCATGGATCGAAATAGCCGAGTTGGCGGCGTATCGCATATCGATCACTTGTTCCAAAGAGACAGATGCTAGGAATTAACAATGTAACATTTCTTATCATGTATTTTTGACAAACGTTTTTGTTGAAATTTAAAACATGCACACATGAAGAAAAGCATCGATGTTTAAAAACACAGACCAAAAATCATCTATGGTAATAATAGGAAACTTTTTCCATTGATATATATACTTTAACTACTAATTCACGATGTTATTTTTAAGGAAGTGTATAGTTGGCAAAATGCAAATAAACCTAATGTGAAAAATCGTGTTTTTCAAGTTCGAATTTTTCAAATAATTAACCCTACACTGCATGATTTTTTTGTTCTTTGAAAGACATATATATGTTTTTTAGTGTAATAAGAAAACATTGGAACACATTTTAAAAAAATTAATTTTGAGGATAGACGGTTATATTTGCTTTAAAGATACCTAATACTTGCTTTTTATGCTTGAGTTTTGCCTTATGCATGGTCTTGGTCATAAGGAAAAATAGTCCATGTATCCAATTTTCAATGCTATACAGTGCAGGGTTAGAATTAAAATGATACCTTCGAACAATAGCTTTACGAAAAATTATATTTAGTATTTTAGCTCTCCTGAAAAGTGCCAATTTTCACATTCGTAATTTTAGCATGGTGCCGACGATATCATCACAAGCACATGAGAGGCTTTGCAACAGTCTCTCATAGAAGCAGGGATCGACTTGCTAGTTTCTATGCCCTGGCCACTTTCAAATTTTCCTAGTCCTTTTGAGTGATTGATTATTTTATACAATGACGTTCTGATCGCGGTTGTCATCCCCCCTCTCAACCCCCTAAATGAAGATTTTAGAGATGAGCCGAAGCTTCGGTATTCCACCGTAGCTTCGGTCTGACCGAAGCGTAAAGTGCGCTTCGGTCGCTTTGGCCGACATATATATTTTGTTACATAATTTATGTTACAAAAAAAAAAGTATTTATACATATCCACCCAGTAGCGGATAGTACCGAAGGGGAGTTCAAAAAAGCTCCTGAAAAACATTTTAACTAATTCTGTCCATCTCTAATCTGCAAATACGCTACTGACAATTCCTCCCAGGTAAAGTCTAAATAAATAAATTAATTAATAAATGATAATGTTTACGATTTTTTTTTCTATTAACCAATAGAAATTCTTTTTTTCTATTAACCAATAGCACACAAATATTAGAGTGAATCATAGTCTATGTATAGTTATATATCTAATCAGTCCTAGATATAGTTATATATCTAATCTTAGAGTACAGCTGAAAGCTTACTGTTTAAAATAGTTTTTAATTATAAAATTGGGGTTTCATATCCCTTATCTCAACGAAGTAAAAAGTAAGAAAGTTAAAGGAATAAAAAAAAAATAAAGTCTAAAAGCACTAGGGCAATTATTTAAAAATAATTTAAATAAGTTTTGGAAAGTTTTCCTGCCCCTAAAAAATTCCGTGCCCCACATGTTTTGGGTGCCGGTGCGACAAATGTTTCGATGTCGAAGTTTTAGCAAAGCGTTGTATACCATTTTGGTAAGATAAAAGAAAAAAAGTCACAGACACACACACACACACACACACAGACTCTTCCGGTATTTTTTCGATTATAGATAATGCAGTCTCCAATATAGATACAATTTCAGACTATCTTTGGTAACTTAGAAATCAACGGGAACTGAGGGTCACGGTGGCCTAGAAGTAGAGTCTTTTCCTTGTAAGCAGCTGGTCGCGGGTTCGAGTCCCGTTCTGCCCATGGTTGTTATTTCAACCTCTCTGCCGTAAATCTGTCGTGTGTTTGTCAGGACGCAAGGCGCATAGTACGCAGTCCTCACGTGCGTGGAAACTCAGGGCTTCTGTATAATAAAAAATAAAATAAAATAAAAACTCAATAGCTCTCTATCGGATTTTTTTTTTTTGAAATAGAATTCCATAAACCGCAATTGGGTAAGTAATCTTTGATGACGTTCGGAGATGGGATGATGTTTTGTAGCTCTCCCCGGCATTTTCATTCAAAATCATTCCAAAATCTCATATTTTAAGCAATTTTTGATAAAATTAAGCATGCAGAATGTTCGGAACTCTTGCCCGGATTTTTTTTATTTGCGTTTTGAGCCAAAATCTCAACTTAAAACAACCTTGCTATGAAGTAAAAATTCATGGACTTAAATTCTGCGAAACTAAAGGACTATTTTTTTTTTTTTTTTGTTATTTTTATCTATTTGCTCATTTTTTACTCTCCCTTTTCTTTAAACTTCTATCATCGCGAAGGTCCCTTACCCGTTTTGTATATCACTAAAACCAAATTTGTATCCCCTTTTTAAAAAATGGGTTGAGGGTGAATAGGTGACGGCCCCATTTTCCCTTTCAGCTCCAAGTTGTAGAAACTTTAGTAATTTACAATTAATCCAACCTTAAAGTGTATTTATTTTTTTGTAATGAAACTGGTTGAAATTGTGTAGTAGTGTGTTTTGTAAACCACACTACTCAGTCGTACATTACTTTTGCCAGACTTGGGCCCCTATCACAAATCTCTCTGCTAGGGGGGATAGATCCCCCCCCCAAAAAAACCCCTCTAATTCTGGGCTTTTATCGGATCGGGGGTCAAAGTGTGGTATTGACAACGATGAGGCGTTTAAAGTACGATGATTGTGGATACTTTGTTGTTCGTGCATGAAAGTTGGGCCCCCTCTTTCTAATTGAAGGAGCAAGTGGATAAAGGTGATATGTGACAATTTTAGTTTTACTTAGTTTTTACCATGGATGAAGGAGTTAATGCGAAATTCAAATACTTACCCCCCTCTTGGCGACTTTTTCCTGTTGGCGCCAAGAAATCATCGCCAAGACTTCGATGTACGATAAAAAACATCGTACAACATTCTTAGCGATGCTCTTTTGGCACCAACAGAAAAATTCAGATTGACATAAAAAATGTACAACACTATTATAGTCGAAAAGGAAATATCAAAAATCCTCAATTTCAACAAATGAAGAATAAAAACGTTTTTCAGATAACAGTGATTTCTCACACGTATACGAAAGTCAGCACAGTAAAAAATCACACTCAATACTATACTGCAAAGTTATTGCAAATATACGCTTCAAAATCAACAAAACAACCCAACAAAAACATTGTTAGTAATTTTTTTTAATTAGTAACATTTACACAAGCAAATATTACTAAACAATAAAGATTCTGTACCTTATTTTACCTAAAATATCTATGGTTCATAATAAAACAACGTACTACAACTGCATGAAATGCAGCGAATAAGCGCTGCAATATAATACTACTGTATAGATATACATTTGCAGAAAAATAACACTATTTGTTTTTTAAAGTAGCAAAGATTCCTTATTTCTATAGTAGCATAGTAAATAAAAACTAGCCAACAACAAAATCAATAACTTTTCAAACATATGTCGCACTAAGAGATTTTATCAATGTAAAGTCAAAACAATTTAAAAACAATAGCGGCGCCAGATATGGGGCAGGGGGGGCAATTGCCCCCCGTCGGAAACGTCTTTCCCCCCCCCCATCGGGGAAAATTTCTAACTTCGTCGGGAAAATCCGACGATCAAATTTTCCGACAGAAATCTGTGTGCCGAAAATCTTTCCGATCCCGACGGATCAGTAAACTGTTTTCAATAAAATAATTCAATCAAAAAAACTATTTTTTTTTCTAAAATATTCTCATTACTTAACGAATTACGCGTTTCCAGACCAATTTTGAACACGAGAACCTTCGGGAGTAGCAACAGGATGCATCGGCTAGATATCGTCGTATCTCTTTTGAACGAACGTTGTTCTGCTGAAGAAAGTTATTTTTGTTCAGGTTGAAATTGACAAATCTTCCTTTTTTTTTTCTTACCAGCTGTCCTTAGCCGCAAATCGCCAGCAGCATGGCAAACGGACATTCATTGTCACTTTCTGAGAATCTGATAATCATCAACAATAAATAGCTGTTCTCTACCTCATTTCTTAAAATCAGCCGCTAGACACGTGTTTCTCTCCAGGGCCTTTGCCACCCTCTGAGGAGGAGCGAGACTCGGGGATTAGACTCCTTTTCTTCTCGTAAACCAGTGCCGCGGGCTCCCGAGCGTTGTGCATAGAGAGCTAGTAAAGAATAGTCTGTGAAGAAACGAAGCATAACCTAGGCCACAGTTCAAATTCGCACCGTCACGTCATGGTAAAAGAATGCACTAAAACTTTTCATTCACGGAGTTACTTCTTAACAAGAGAAAAAAAATCTTAGCCAAAATTTAAACGAATTGAAATTTATTAGAACAGAACAGATGTAAATAATGTCCAGAAGTAACTGGGTAAGTGTGTGTTATAAACTTTTGAAATGCTTTTTTTTTAGCAATAGGGGCAGTATGAATTTGATTTTTTTTTGTGTTTTCTTTCTTCGTTTCTTTCTTTCATTTAAAACCGTACACATTTAGATAGCAACGAGTTAAAAATTAAATCTACACCCTTTGTGTTTAGAGGTGAGGAAAAAAAGTGTTGATATTTTTTTTCGCTCATATTTTTCACTCTCAAGAAGACTAGTTTATAAGATAATTCTTTTTATTTATTAAGTTCAATTACACTTCATTTGTTTTTCATTTCCTTTATCATTTAATATTTTCGTTTTGTGTATCTCTGAAATTTTTTCGAAAAATAAAATTGTAAATGTACGTACATCTTTATCCTTTTGTTTAGTTTCAATCCTGATTGTAAACCCCCAACGCAACAAGGAAGGGGATTGACGTGTATAAAGTTGACGTGTCTGTGTATTTGTCGATCTGTCTGTGGCACTCTACAGGCTGATCGGATGGACCGTTTCGAAAAAAAATTTTTTTGGAAAGGAGAGTGTTCTCAGCTAGATCGCGTTTTCGAATGACATTAACCCATTAATGCCTAGCGTCCCTTTTTAGCGACGGTCCAAAATCGGGTCTGAATTTCCCCAAAATGAACAAAGCTCACACTTCTTGCATTGAAAAGGGGCTCCTTGTAGCCCCGAAACACGTGTCTGCAGTATACCTGTATATTTGTGCATTTTTAACGTTGAATTTAAACTTCACAAATAATAGTGTTCAATTAGTACCTTGGTATTGTTTCAATTCGTTATTAACTGATTGCAGCACATAACCATTGTACAGTGTGTTCTGTAGCAGTTTTAATATGATCTTTATCAAAAATGACATCGTTCACAATCTCAAGAAAAAAAGCCAAGTTTTCAAAGTTATTCCCAGCTTCCCAGTTTATGTGAATTGCTGATTTTATTTCTTCTTATAAAATGTCTTTTAAATATTATATCATAGGCAGAAAAAAATTTTAGTAAAAAAAGTATGTACCCTCTGGGGTCTACCGTAACTTTTAAAGGACGATTTTCTTTCCTTAATAAAGAAATTATTTTTTACGTAATATTTTTTTTATTATTTTTTATGTCCATTAAACAGTTTGTAACTAGTATACAAAATATCTTTGGGAAAAAAATGTCAGGCATTAATGGGTTAATTAACGAAGATATTAATTAAAACCTTTAAAAGGTTTTTCTCGATTTTTGAAGAGAAAGAAAAAACAAGAGGCAAGTAAAACAACAGTATCAAAATGAAAAAAAAATTCTGCATCTGATAGAATGTGTTTGAAACTTCCATGTTATTTAGAATTCGAATGCTAACGTTTTATAGAAAATGCGGCTAAACCTTAAATTTACGCAATTGGAAGCCGATGTCATTGTTGGCCTACGAAGAAAGAAAACTCAATGATCTAAAATGTTTTTCTGTTGCCATTTTATATTTGTTAATAATTAAAATACTTGTAATTGATTTTAGTATGAGGTTTTAAAAGAATATTCAATTTTCCCTCTTTATTCTGCTTTTGCGACTAGCAAATTTACTAGTAAGGATTAGCGTTCTTTTTCCGCGTTTACCTGGTCCTCTTGAAAACAATTGAATGTATTTTAATTTAAAACGCTTTTTGATCAGTGTAGTTCGTCTTAATACGAGGTCGGCAATCAGGGTCTGGGGTTTTTTAATTTTTTTAATTTAATCCTAATACTTGTACTGTTTTGTTTTGGGTTTATGGTCAGAATGATTATCTTTTATGCGAATGCACCACAAAAAATTAAAACACTGGAGAACGGGGGGGGGGGGGACTTTTAATTTTTGAATTATACCTGTGCCCCCCTGTCGGGCAAGCTTGCCCCCTGCCGGGCATTTCCTAGCGCCACCTCTGTTTAAAAAGTTCCTCAAATTTCGATATATGAATAGTAAAAACGTCTCCTAAGTACGTCGCAAACAGCCATCAATTAATTTTCTATCATGTTTCAAATTTGCTTATAAAATTTTCCATAAAATGACGCTTCATAATTTTCAAAAGTACCAGAGGTGGCTTATTTTAGTTATTCAGTACATAAAATTAACGCTTTTATAAATAAAAACGCTATAAAAATATTATTGAACTACACAAAAGTATTTTTCCATATGTTGCTAAAGAAATAAATAAGTAGCATAAAGTACGGGGTTTCGTTCAATTTGCAAGATTTAAGTAAAAATGAACCTCAATATTTCATGTTATCAATTTTTGAACAAAACAGCTAAATATGAACTCACCTTCGTATTGCTTAGGATGTGCCGATGCAGCAGATGACAACTGCTAATTAATACACATACTGACACAACACTAAATAGTTCATCTCCCTACTTTCAAAGCACAAAGATTTCACTTCCTACAGCACATAACAGCGAAAATGCCGCTAATCGAGCACTCAAAAAATGGCGCACTTTCTAACAGTTGTTAACACCCACCATTCACTTAACACTTGCAAACACTCATATTTTCTTAGGCGCCAATACGACAGACAACTACTGTAAATAGTTTTGAAAAAAAAAAAACCAGTAATACGTTTTTTCTTTAGGTACAACGCGAAAAAAATAAAAAGCAACACTCCTTCCAATTTTCCGCACCACAACACAAACAAGTGAAAATGACGTAGTTGAAGGGTTGCCAGTACCATAGCTCATTCCAAATCATCCAATAACGTCATCATTGTACCATACACAAAAATGTATCGCCCTATGATTGGCGATCTTTTTCAAATATCGCCAAAGGGGGGTAAGTCAGATTTGTTCCATGACTGTAACGTAACTACAATGGTAAAGAGAAAACAAAAATTGTAGCATACCTAATTACAAAATGTTCCCCTTAAAACGATCCATGGTAGGTAATTGTCCCCCTTCGAACTCTAGTTCATGCGGAAAAAAGCCTTCCGCGAGCAATAAAATCGAAAGATTAAAGAGGAAAGTGAAGAAAAATGCTTATTTTTTTAAAGAAAATAAATAAACTTTCATACATTTTAGGGAAAATTCGGCGCATAAGTGAAATATTTATCTTTAGAGCGAAGCATAAACGAACGATACTATCATTACTTTGCTATGGAATGTGCTGGGACCATTTAAAATCGTCGTATAAGTGAAAAAGGCGCATAAATGAGGCGGCGTATAAGTGAGAGTTCACTGTATCACCTTTATCCACTTGACCCTTCAATTACGTTGAAGATTAAACTTTTGGGACTCCAGGACGAATATGAGCAAAAAAAAAAAACTAAGTTTGTCTTTACGGAAAAATTTAACCCATTAATGCCTAACATTTTTTTCCAAAAATATTTTGTTATACTGGTTACAGGGCTACAGAATACGCTTTACAAAGGTTATGTGCTGCAATCTGTTAATAATGAATTGAAATAATACGAAAGTAATAATTGAACACTTATTTGGTTGAAATGTTCATTTTTGTTCAATTCAGACACTTTTTGGACCGTCCCTAAAAAGGGACGCCAGGCATTAATGTTTTAGTAAAAGTCGATGAAAACAAGACTCACAAATTTCCGTGCCCTTTCCAACTCCGGGCCCCCGCGTTGCGGTACGTAGTTATGCCACTGAATTCGGGCTTCGAGATGCAGATCACTGGGATACGTTCGAATTTTGCGCCAAGTTTCAGGTCTGTAGGTGCTGTGGGGGCTTCTAGCCATTGTTTACAAGCAAACATACATGCAAACAAACAAAGGACGTCATCTTTATGTATATAGATTAATAAAAAGAGCTTACTTTATAAGAGAAGTGAAATTTAGCTAGGAAGACAAATCGAAAGCAAACAAACCAAGCGATAAAATATGAGGCGGTTTCTTTTTTTTTTTTTTCTTTTGTTTTTTGATAAGCAGAAGCGGATATTTCCTTTTTTAGATAAGAGTTATGTAATTAGTTTCAGTTTACGTTTTAAAAACAGATAGATGCTGCTATCTGTCGGATAAAAGTGAAACGAGAACAGGGGCGGCTCGCCACTGGAAGTAATGGGGGTGCTGCAACTCTCAAATTTTAAAGCAGTGGTTCCCAACCTGGGGGTGATTTACTCCTCAAAGGGGTGATAAATTCTTGAAGTGCGATAAGGGGCGATGAGTATTTAGAAGAGAAAACAGTAGTAACAAAAGGGTAGCAAAAACCGAAATTGTGAAATTCACGAAACCGGTTGTTCACAGTTCAGACAATTGATCACTAGTTGAGAAAGAAGCAAATTAAAGTTCAAGAGCTTCCTCCTTGCACGTCGGATGAACCTTAGGAAAGCATTTTGTCATTCATTGTCAGTTTTATGAAATTTCAGATTTTCAATTTAATTTTCTTCAAATTTTTAGTTTTAATAACTATAATTCCCCCCAGATTACAGTGTAGAACAGAAAATAATTTCTTGAAAAATGTACTTCTGTTTTTGAAAAGTACTTCGATGATCTTAGTTAAACGTTACTTCAAATGCTCATCATTTCTCTTTCTGAAAGAAAAAAGAAATTAAAGGCATTTAATTAATTTGCGTCAAATACTGCAGATTTAATAGGTCACATGATTTTCATAACAACTTTTAAAAAAATTTTTAATAAAGTAAATTATACTTAAGAGCAAGAATCTGCGAGAGTGTCACGCCTGTGATTCATGACATCTCAGATTTTTTCCAAAAAATTACCAAATGTTTATTATCTTATTGAAAGACCAAATCCAGAATGTTTTGTTCGAAAGTTGAGTTGTTTAGTTTTTATGGATCCCTCAAGGTGAAGGTGTTACGGGTACCCTTTGGCATGCGTGTACTGTGGAAGTCGGACTTCACACCAAATAACGGTACAGTTGGAAAAGTGAAGCAGCGCACCCCAAGTTGCCAGCCTGGCTGGCACACGAAAAAAAAAAAAAAAAAAGGTGAAGGTGCGGTATCAAAAATTAAGCGGATTTTCAAGACATGGAAGTTGCTGTGAACCAAAACTCTTCCCAAAAACTGTTAAACTCCAAGTTTATTTTTGTATATGGAATACAGAAGGTTCAAATTTTACAAAATGAATGTTAAATTTGTGGCAAGTTGTTGCCGTAAGGTCAGTGAAGGCCCTAAAACAAGGCATTTTTGACGTTTTTCAGCATTTTTGAGGTCCAAAAACAGCTTGCCACAATT
>JAXGGA010007956.1:0-59568 GCA_038373865.1 Uloborus plumipes
ACTGGTTTACTGTTTTTTAATGATTAAACAACATAATTGGAAGTTCTTTTACCAAGTTTGGTGTATCTAAATCCACATATTATTGCTGTAGTATTTTTTTTTTATGTTTGTGTTAAACAATAAAGCAGTTGCCATTACTAAACACGAAATTTTTACCTCAAACGTTTTCGCACATGTACCTGAAACTAAAGGTCAAGATTTACGGTCGCCACTCGCCACGTGGCGACCTAGTTTTCAAAAGTGGCGACCCCAAAAAATTTCAACAGTCGCCACCTTTTTTTTTGCTATTTTTATTTTAGATTCCAAGAAAAGAAATCCACACCAGTCCAGAGATGCATCAGTACAATAAGGCTCCCGAAAGAAATGGGAGAAGACGATGTATTGTTTAGAATTGCCCTTCATCAAACAAAGGGGAAAAACTGGGGAAGAAGTTTGTCTGGAGTTGCTGTGGGTAGGTGGAAACAGGTTTCCATTTCTCCCCATGCTGGGGGGAGAGCAGTCTCCTATTTCCTCCAACAAAGAACCCCTTGCTTGACACAATTTTCTAGGAAAGAAGTTGCGTGTGTGTGTGGGGGGGGGGATCGGGGAAGATCGTTTTTTGACCGGAAATACGAGTGGACATTGGACCTCGGAGTAAAAAATAACTATTGCTTTACTGAAAGAGAAAGTTAGCAATTATAATGTCCAAGTCTTTTCATAGAAACAGACTGCAATGTTTTACCAAACCAAATATCTCAATTCTATCTGCATCTGACACGTTTTTTACAATACAAAAAGGAAGTACCGTTCGCGTAGATAAGCCGAGGCTTATACCTGTTTAAAAGCCGAATTTTAACTCTTGCGGCTTATACGATGTAAAAGTTTTTTTTTTTTTTTCAAAGTTCATGTTATGTTTAGTTATTGCTTAAAAACAAAACAAATTTGACATCGAAAACCAGAACTGCAATGCCCTTGAAAAGATCTATTTTGAAAATGGTGATAGCATTTCTGCTTATTTAGATGTTATTTTATTCTCCTAGATCCGATAAGGAAGTGGAATAAATTAAGAAAAAAAAAACATCAACCAATAAGGAAGTAGAATAAATTAAGAAAAAAAAACATCAACGGATAAGGAAGTGGAATAAATTAAGAAAAAAAAAACATCAACCATAACCAAACGAAGAACAAATAATTTAAATTATTTTTTAAAAAAAACGTTGCCGTGAGGATAGGAAGTAGGGTTGCAGTAGAAACCAACTGGAGCAGAACAGGGTTACTATAAAGTGCAGTTATCGCCAAAATGTTGCAAAGTTTTATTTATTTATAATATTGAAACACTGTTTTCAAATCAATGTTACTAATTCTTTGTCATTGTTTTTGAACGATGTCAATTCCAGTATACAGCGTAGGTGTAGGTTCTCGCAGATTGAATTTTTGACAAAGTTTTATGCGGCTTATACCAGGGTTGTTTGATTTCGTCCGGGGTGGAAAAAACCGCCGGAAAAAACCTGGAAAAAACCGCCCCGGACAAAATAGCATTTTGTCCATTTCATCCATTTTGTCCACTTTAAAGAAAATGACAGTTCTTGATTAAAAAATCCAAAGTTTTAAAGGAATGTTTTAAAATATTGAGTTTTTTCAATGAGGTAATAGTTTTCGCACACATAAGTATGTATACAAGCAAATATTGAATAAACAACAAATTCTATAAAAATATATTATCTGTATAAAATGAATGTTAACGATAAGATTTAATGCTTATGAAAGCACACATTAGCAGTAAATAATTTTAAGATGTTTATTTGTTGTGAAGGAGTTTCATTGCCAATAATAAGACTATATAAAATATAAAAGTAGAAATAAAAATTTTAAAAGATTTGAGAAAGAAAATTGTGCCATGAAATGAAATATGTTCTTGTAATAACATTAATATATCCATAAAACAATGCTGTGTACATAAATATTTTACAATAGGGTAACATTCATTAAATCCTCAAAAAATATAACGTAAAATGACCAAATGAATCAAAATTAAACCAATATTTCTTGTAGCATCTAATGTATTTTTAAATACAAATGATATACACTTATATGTGTATTTAATTCAAACAAAATTTAAATATACAATGTATGAGAAAATATCATATAAAGTTTACTTTTTAAGGGATTGTATTGTGTTAATAAATATCTAAGGTAATAGAATAATCTTTAATTTCTTTTTAAAAATATGTATTCAAGAAAAACTTTTTTTTTTGTCTACTCTACAATAATGTAAATACACTCAGTAGTTTTTTCACTATGTTAAATTTTATTTCTTTCAAATAAAATTAGTTAAAAATCAATGAGTTAATTGCCATTCTTTTCGTTTTTTTTTTTTTTTTTTTTTTTTTTTTTTTTTGTATGATACCATCATTCTATTTTGAAAAATGGGTAATGCAAGAGATACTAATTGTACATCATTACATTTTTATACATCAAACGTATGGAAAAAAAAATTTTTTATCTTTCATTTCTTCCATTTTGTCCATTTCGTCCAATTTTGTCCATTTCTTCCGGCGTCCCGGACTTTTTACGAAAAAGTGGACGAAATGACAACCCTGGCTTATACGCCGATGCGGCTTATCTGATGAAACGCATTTTTTTCTCCCGAATTTTGCGAACTGCGGCGTATACGGTGGTGCGGCTTATCTACCCGAAAATACGGTAATCAGAAAATATCTTGATATATACAATTTAGTATATTTGAATGCATTAATAAAACCAAAGCTTTTTTTTTTCAAAGAGGTTTTTGTTCTAAGCAGATACTCTTGCAATACCAGGTGCACAATCAGGGTGAAAATTTTAAAGTTAAACACAAAGCTAATGTTAAAATTACAATCCATATAACAGAGAAAAGTAGCTTAGTTTAATAGATTAGTAATAAGTTGTTTGGTGGTCCTTAGTCCAATATCACTACCCAAGGAATAACGTTATAAAATCCTTGTTGCACCCATGTTACTATAAATTTAGTATATAATGCAATAATTGAAATTTCATAAAATAAATTTCTGGAAAAGAATTATTTGGTTTTTCACTTTACAAATTGCAACCCTTTGAAAGGATAAAAAAATCTGCTGCTCTTCTTGCATCTATCCGTATGCTTTCAAGGTCTTTTCTGTACTCTAACTGATTAAATGAATTTTATAAAGAGAAAAATTAGGGGGATATATCAAATATATGAGGGAAAATTTATTTAAAGGAAAAATATTTTTGACCTACATTCCTGCTTACAATACATTGAAGAATTAATTTGAAACATTGCTATTTTCGCAAACTAATGATTAATTGAAAATTTCAATTGTTCATTAATAAGCTATGTTTTTAATATAATTGCAATTTAAAAATGTATTGAACAATATATGGTTGAATACTATGAAGTTTTGCTACTTCCTCAACTTTTTGACTGAAATAGTTATTTTATAATTTAGCTATTCAAAATTATTGTTTGAATCATTAATATAGTTACAGATAGTGAAAAATCAAAGCTGTTGAATTTTATCATTTTGAAACATGCTCAACAGTGTATATTTCTCAAATTAATTTTCAGAGCATTTGTATTTATAAAACTGTTATGCATATATTTTTTTAATTACTAATAACTGTTTTTGAAGTATTGAGATGTGTAAAAGTAGATTGATTCCTAGAGGCCACAATCAGTGGTACTTTAGAACTCGTAACTAATTACCTTGGAAGTTCTAGGTACGCAATACTTCTTGTAACTCCATGATTGATATAATTTATATTTTTTGTTAGCATTACTTTAGTATTAGCACCTTTATAATGTTTGATAGTTCCCATCAAGAATTTTAAATAAAACATACTTAAAACATTTAAAGAGACAAATTTATATTCCCCCCCCCCCCCCCATTCTCGTACTAGAGTGGTATTTTCAAAACTCGGTAAAACTGGTGGCCACCAAGTTTTTTGAGTCTAGTGGCCACTGGCCACTTGAAAATTTTCCAAATCTTGAAGTCTACCTGAAACTTAATTCATGAATAAAAGAGTATATTGCGAACTGATGCGGAATTGCTTTACAGAGATTCATGTTGCAAATATCGACAATTTTAATAGGAATTTTGTCAAATACTGCCCAGACGATACCGAATTCAGCATTTTATTTTTTCTCCATGTTCGTTGCATCTTTTCTTTGTTAGTTATAAAACATTTTGCGATTATATCACTCAGTTGTCACCAATTTATGATATTAGTCTGCATTGAAATTGAAATTGATTAGTCAAAAAACAAAAAAGTAAAAAGCACATTTGGAACATCGAATTGCAGCTAAGAAAGTATCTTCATGACTACACCTAGTACAAATGGAACGAATGAGTTCTCAACTTACTGCATCTCTCTCTCTCTCATATAATTTTTGTCGAGTGGTAGTAAAATAGAAATGTAGGCCCAAAAATCTGAATGACTGAAGAAGAAGTAGAATGAAATGAATATATGACCCATCATATCTCTTATAAACATTTATTTTTCTAATCATTTGCTTTTTTTAACCATCAGCCATCGGCCGATGGAAGAGGGAAAAAATCGGCCATCTGTCAACTTTGAAAAATCGGCCAACAATCGGCATCGGCCAAAAAATGCCATCGGTCGAGCCTCATTAGTCAATCAAATCTCCCAAAATGATTTCCCTGATCCGGCACTGAATCAAACTAAAATTAATTACACCTATATCATCTGTAATCAAAATGCTTACAACTATCAAACTTAATTGCATATGGATTTTAAATCTTAATACAATTAGATCGACAAAAAGACATCAAACAAGTCTAAAGAAGGAAGTCATGACAGTTTTAAAAGTACTTGTACGGCCGGATATCAGTAATTGAAAAATTGACACTGACGTCAACTGACAGTTAAAGACTTTGTATCTACTGGCAGGAAATTGGGGGTAATATCGGCGCATACTAAAGTTATTTGTCTATATTAATTACAAATATGAACATGTACCTCTTTTTGCCGAGAAGGAAGACCGGGCCTGCATATCAATGCAGTTCCATTACAAACAATTGCTGTATCTTCAATAAATACGGAATCAGGTTGAGTCTCATCTGGCGGCAACTCTATCACATCAACTTTCAACTCTCGTAAAGTTTTACAAAATTCCTCATGCTGTTTTCGAGCTTCAATCAAATTGACATCTCCCTGTAATTCCGAAGCACTGGTTTTAAAAGAATTTGGAATACGGCAGACTAATGCATGAGTGTACCGATGAGCCGCCATCGCCGCCATCTTAAAGCCACCGCCTAAATGTTTATGAAATTTGTTCATGCCATGCACTGAAATCAAACTTTTAACTGAAAAGAGAGAAAGAGAAAAAGAAGACATTTTTCATTTTCTGCACGACATTTTGGAGGAAGAGAAAGTAAAATAAAAAGATGTTTTCTGTTTTCTCCAGTTTTCTTTTTTAAAGCAGTTTTCTAGCGCAGCATTTCTCAAGAAAATTAGGAGGTGGCGAAAAAACATTTCCATTTCGTGAGGACAGTCCTCACTTTCAACAAAGAACTGCTGGGGACTACTTTTTATGAAATCTGTCCTAATTTTTCAAATTATTTATTTCGACCTACGTCCTGGGGGACCTACGAGCTGCGCAAAGTAGTATTTGAACTTAATTTCACCGGCCCCAAGTTTTTCTTCTTTTTTTTTCATAATATTGCAGTGTCCTTGATAATGTTGATCAATCACTTTTCCAGGCCCTCAAAACTCAAAACTGTGGGCTGTAGGCAGAGCCTCATTAAAGTCTATTGGTGAATCAGGGCCCGAAGAGAGGGCGAACGGAGCGATCTCCCCCAGAGCCCAAGACATAAGAGGGGGCAGTAAACTAATAAGCTTTTGCTGCATTGCCTTTTTTTTAAGCATTATTCTTATTTCAAACACTTTTTCAATGATAACATATTAGATTTAATTTCTGTCTTTTTTGAACTGATACATGGATTACAGATTAACCGTTGAACTATATGTATGTAATAATTAAAATGTAAAAAATGTTTCAATCATAATCCCATCAGTTTTGTGAGCGATTTGAGCATTTTTAAAAGAAGGTCAATGTCAATTTTGCTGTATACTCAAATGCATATAAACAATCATTTTTATATGGAGGGGGGGCAGAAAATAAAGGGAGTGGGAGAGGTAGGTTGGAGGACGCTCCCCAAAAAGCTTCACAAAATTTTAGCCGCAAAAAGGGCCATTTTAGAACATCCTTATTGGTTATATGTTGCAGGCCCAGACTAAGCTTCGGCAGTCCGTGCCCCTAGAACAGAGGCGTATTTGGACGTGAGGCCGCCCTGGGCTTTTGAAACTGGCCGCCCCCCCCCCCCTCTTGAGGTGTTGAATTTCAGAGTTGTAAAAAAAAAAAAAAAACTTTTTATTTACTTGACATAAACTGTATTTTCAAGGTAAACCGTGCAAAGCCTGGCCACACAGCTAGTTAAACATGAAATTGGTTGGTTGTTAACAACCGGCCAATTTGTAAAAACTCGTCTTTTGCGAATCTCAACTTTTACTATACAAATCTACTCTTATATTATTATAAATCAACATTTTTAGTACTTAATTACATTAAGAACTTTCTTTCGAAATTTAAAACAGTTTTTGAAATGAATAATCTTCACATATTTGTTTCAAAAATAGTTTTAAAAATTTTAAAAACCTGTTTAAAGATTTAAATGAAAAAAAAATGTTACTAGACCTTATCAACAATTTGCAATTGGAATAAAGTAAACGAATAACGAAATAACAATAATATTATCGCCGTTAGCAAGCACTGTATTAAATAAACCGTAAGGACCCGTTTATTACGAGCACTCTGATTTAACGAGAAACATGTTACGGTCCCTTCATGCTCGTTATAAGCGAGTTCGACTGTAGTACCAAAGGCAACTGAAAATATTAACTCAGATCAGTGAAATTTTGCACATATACTTATAATAACATGAGGCAACTTTTTCACACTGTTGGAAATTTGAGATTAAAAAAAAAAAAGCTAAAAACGTTGGTGAGAACGTATCAAAGGATTTCAATTACTGAGATGATAAATTTCGTGGTACATTACATGACCTCATATTAAGCTGAATTTCGCGAGCCAGAGTACATGTAACCTTTAAATGCAATTAAATTTTGCTAGATAACACAGGAAAACACGCAAAAAAGAAAAAAAAAGGAGAGTAGGGAGTAATTTTGAAAGCCTTGCTTTACATCCTTTTTCCAGTTTAAAAAAAATTAATTCATTAATTTAAAAAAAAGTAATAAAAAAATAAAATGCCCTTAAAAAATAAAAAACTGGAAGAGCACCTTTTCCCAGCGGTTCAAATCAACCTTTACCCAATTGTACAGTAGGGTGTATCGATAAAAACTTTTTTTCCAAATTCAATTAGTTGATAAAAAGTTGCCCCTACCTACCCACATATTCCACAAAAAATTTCAGTCTAATCAGAAATTGTTTAGGTGTTCCGCACGAGGCCTGAAGTTTGTGAATTTCTTCAAAAATATGATTTTTTTTCTAATTTTTTTTAAATATTAAGAATAAATGTTCAAAATAATTCAAGTTGAAAAATGTACACAGCAAAGTCGGAGGACAAAATTGGGTTTGAAAAAAAGTATACTAAATAACATTTAAATCTCCCACATTTATTCTAAACTTACGTAATTTTTACCAAAACTAGAATTTTACAAGGCTTGGTTAGAAACTTGTTTATGAATGTGGAATCTAACTGAATTAACACTTGAAACTGGGAATCATCTATGATTTATGTGGAGCAAAAAGTAAAATAATAAAAACTATAAACATAATCTAAGCCCCTCGTCACACAGTGCCCGCGTTCTATTGGGGTCCCCGTGATGGTAAACGAAATACAGCTCCGCTAGCGTAGCTGCTTTAGGATTGCAGAAGAACATATATCTTTGGTTGAGGAAACATACTTTAAATATTTCGGACATGGTGCTCCAGTAAATGGCCCAGGAAAAGAAATTGTAGCTTCAGTTTCACGATTTATGGAGAAAAAAAAGTTCTATTGATAATGAACATAAAAGCTATAGGTTGTGATGGCACATCCGTTAACACTGGAAAATCAAATGATGCTATTCGACTTCCAGAAAAGTCTGTAGAACCCTCACTACAAGCCGTGGTATGTTTTCTTCATTTAGTGCATTACCCCTTAGAAGGTTAACGGTGGCTCTTGATAGACCGACTACCGGACAAAATTCTTTTAGTTGATCCTATTGGAGCATTCTAACAATACTGCTAAGATCTACCAGTCATGAACTTTAAGAAATTAGAACGCGTTTTACCAGAAGTTGATGTCAAAGAATTGAGTCAAAAACACTTATGGGATGTGTCAAAAGCTGTAATGTCTGGCAAATGTTCTCAAAATTTAGCAGAAAGGAACCCTGCAAGCTTTTCCATGCAAGATGGCTCACGATGGCAAAGTTTTGAGGCTATACATCGCAACTAGTGATCCAAGTTCATAGTTAAATAAACTAGCAGAATTTGTAATAAAGGTTTATGCTCTCTGCTTTTTCACAATCGAATCTAAGCATAAAATTATTTAGGCATCTAAGCATTTTTTAAGATCATATTGCAGCAGGTATTTGGATACAAATCTCCAAAATGTTATCCATTCCACATTGTATCGAAGCAATCTTGCATGGGAAAAGCTTGCAGGGTTCCTTTCTGCTAAATTTTGAGAACATTTGCCAGACATTACAGCTTTTGACACATCCCATAAGTGTTTTTGACTCAATTCTTTGACATCAACTTCTGGTAAAACGCGTTCTATTTTCTTAAAGTTCATGACTGGTAGATCTTAGCAGTATTGTTAGAATTCTCCAATAGGGTCAACTAAAAGAATTTTGTCCAATAGTCGGTCTATCAAGAGCCACCGTTAACTTTCTAAGTGGTAATTCATTAAATGAAGAAAACATACCACGGCAGGGTTCTAAAGACTTTTCTGGAAGTCGAATAGCATCATCATTTGATTTTCCAGTGTTAACTGATGTGCCATCACAACCGATAGCTTTTATATTCTTCATCAATAAAACTTTTTTTTTCTATGAATCGTGAAACTGAAGCTACAATTTCTTTTCCTGGGCCATTTACTGGAGCACCATGTCCAAAATATTTAGAGTCTGTTTCCTCAACCAAAAATATATGTTCTTCTGCAATCCTAAAGCAGCTATGCTAGCGAAGCTCTATTTCGTTTACCATCACTTGGGCCCCGATAGAAAAAACGCGGGCACTGTGTGACGAGGGGCTTAGATTTTGTTTATAGTTTACATTATTTTACTTTTTACTTCATATAAATCATAGATGAATACCAGTTTCAAGTGTTAATTCAGTTAGATTCCACATTCATAAACAAGTTTCTAACCAAGCCGCAGGGTCTTGTAAAATGCTAGTTTTGGTGAAAATTACGTCAGTTTAGAATAAATGTGGAAGATTTAAATGTTGTTTAATATACTTTTTTTCAAACCCAATTTTGTCCTCCGACTTTGCGGTGTACATTTTTCAACTTGAATTATTTTTAACATTTATTCTTAATATTTAAAAAAATTAGAAAAAAAATCATATTTTTGAAGAAATTCTCAAACTTCAGGCCTCGTGCGGAACACCTAAACAATTTCTGATTAGACTGAAATTTTTTGTGGAATATGTGGGTAGGTAGGGGCAACTTTTTATCAACTTAGTAAATTGAATTTCGAAAAAAAGTTTTTTTCGATACACCCTATTGTACAGCTATAGGTTAGCACCTATAGCTGTTGGGTCCACTAGGCAACGGCAAAAAGACGTTTTGTACGTTTAAAATGTCGTTTTCAAGTTCGTGGTCTGCAGGTCTCCCGTGAAATTTTGCTCTTAGATAAGTCCTTAAATTGAATTTAACTTTTGATTTTTCGACTTAATTAAGAGCCCTTATAACTCCTGCCCCAATGTAACAGAGAAAATTAGAACAAACTCCGTCTTGAGCAAGAAAAAAAATATTTTCTTTTTTCAGGATGATTTTAAATGTTAAGAGGTTCAGGAATTTTATCATCCCCCAATAAGGCAGTCTTTGTGAAGTTTTTGCTCAAAAATTAATTATAAAAGTTTATCTCAGCTATTTAGTGTTGATTAGGACAAGGAACGTTGACGCCAGTGGACATCTATCCTTCTAACAGGAAAGTAATTAGTGAGATGATCTTGTAAATAACTCTCGTGTTACCTGGAAGTTTCTCATTAGAATCCAAGTGACAATGCGGTTCTTGCGGTTCACACGATACAGCAAAAAACTGGTTTTCCATCTGTTTCTATTTACACTCCCTATCCCTGAAACCACCCGAGGTCGCTCACTGCTGAGAATAGAAGGGGTCTGAGAAAGAGCTCTTTGTACTTTAGCTTTGACTTCGGACGCCACCAACTTCATGAACTTTGTCCATGGTCACCGCTGCGCCCTGCCAATACGAAAAAAAGAATGTAGCCACTGCCGCCCTGATGACTAAAAAAAGGGTCATTCTCGCTGCCGATCCGCCCTGCTGTCTAAGAGAAAAGGTCTTCACTTTGCATGGAAAAAGTGCCGCCCTCCCAATCGTGCCGCCCTGGGCTATAGCCCATTAAGCCCATACGTAAATACGCCACTGCCCTAGAAGGAGTGAAAAACATTGAGGGGCGCAAAATTAGTAAAAAATTCCAAAAAAAAAAAAATCTAGATAACAATAAATAAAACTCTTTTTTATGTTAGTAATAATAACATAAGTACAAAAAAGTCCCTCTGAAACTCGAATGGTGCTTTGGGCGGCTGCGTCTGCGGCCGTAGCATCATGTATGGACGCAAACCATGCATCTTGTATTTCTCCCTCCTCTCGCCTAAATGAAAATTTCCAATTAGCGATTATTTGTTGCTGCGTGTTGCCTATCTAGAGAAAGTAGTTTCTTTTTCCTCCCAAATGAATTTAAGAGTTTGTAAAAAATTTCACTACTTCAGTTATGATTTATATGTTTGTTTACATATAACTAGTGCAATTTTGAATTCCACCTTTAAAAGTTTCAATTAATTTCATTTCTAATTAAGAGTAAACTAGGAATTGACCCAAAAGCTAGGATGTAACATACACTCTCGTCACCAAATTTATGAATCTGTACATAATTTCTATGAAAGAATGCAATTTTTTTTTTTTTTACGATCAACTATTTTACATTTTAATGTGTTTGTGCTTGTTGGAGGATCAGGAGATTAAATCGTAACCGAAAGTCGGTGTCAACAAGTGAAAATGCATTATCTTTTCACCTCCTTCGCTCTTCCTCTGTCTATTCATGTCAGCAATTTATTGACCCAATAGATTTATTTATCTTTTGTTGAAAATATGTATAACTCTTTAAAAATCTTTGCCTATTTTTTCTGGCTATTTTTTTGTCCCAATTACCTCTTTAAAGGCCCCAGATTGCAGAATTTTATACATATATTTAAAAAAAAATTCCGGGGAAGAAACCCCAGATCCTCCGATTTAAAGTTTTTTTTAAGCACAAATATGCGTCTCATGCCAGTTTTTCGAGAAATGCTGGCATGTCATTTAATTAAATATATTTGTCATTTAATGTGAATTCGCTAGCGTAGAATTTCATTATAAACCACTGCTTTTGCACTTTAAATAAACTTACATTTCCTTTATGACATAAATATTAATAAGTTGCTTATGGATGTTGTATGGATTTCGTTTTTTACGATTTTATTTATTTATTTATTTATTGCGGTTGGTGTTTTTTTTTTTTTTTTGTAATGGGGTGTGTCACCACAAATTACCGCCCCTTTTCTAGCTGCGCCACTGTAAATATATATACACACAATGTCGTTCTGCATGGGCGCAAATTTTTACTTTTGCACGGTGTAGTTTGAAGTCTAAATCCGGCCCTGTATGTTAGTGAGAAAAAAGTTATCGGGGCCCGAATTCGGTAATTTGCGAAATTGAAATTACAAAAATATTACTGCACAATATCGTTGCGGCTGCAGCTCGATCTACTACAAATACGTAACTGCAAGTTTAAGAAAAGTAGAATGTTTCATTTACGTTGAAACATTTTGTTCGAAAGAAGATGAAAATATTTGCAATTAAATAAAAGTTAGAAATGGAAATCTTTCCAGTGTTAAAGCACTGAAAACAAAGCATTAGTCGATCTTTGTTGATAATAGGAGACTCGAAGGCTCTATGACACTAATTATAATACTGATATGACATTCATAGCAGTGTTTTAAGTTTTAAGTCTTGTTCACTGTATTTAACCTTTTATTCTGTTTAAAATATTCCGGTGGGCCAAGTATTTTTCTCTTCTTAGTTGTGATTTTCATGATATTTTTACTAAAAATATTAGAGATGTGAATATATCGACGGCCAGTATGAAGCTATCATATTTTGTGTTAAGTTTCAGTGCACCTTATTAGTTAACTTGTTACTGACCAGTACCGAGCAGATTCTACGATTACAAGGCTGAATTACGATTATTGAAAGATGATTACAATTACGATTTCCCAAGAAATGAAAACTACGACTACACGATTACGAGTGTCCCATTTACAAATTATGATTCTGATTATGATTACAAAAAAAAAAATGTAATCGATTCCGCAGATTACGATTACGTAAGCGACGATTACTCCAATCCTGCATATAAACGTGTCTAAAATTTTAAGCGATTGGCACTAAAAAACTTAGTCTTGTTCCTTTCTGAAACTATACTACAATGCAACCTTTCTTGGCAAAAACATCGTGACGTCAGCGTGTCGTTTGCGTGACGTTAGCCTATGAAAAACGAGCTAGATAAAACGTCACAGCCTATTTGGCGAATTAGAGGAGATCGCTGACTGCTTGTGAGCTCTTATTGGCTCCACCCGTAGTGACGTCACTGCCAAGTTAAGTTGCATTTTAGTATAATTTATCTGCTATTTATCAAAACATTTAAATATTAATAGTATCTCAAACTAATTTATATTTCAAAACAATCCAAGTTACCTGTGATAAATAGTATTTAGCCCGTTGGTCCTGTTGTCAATTGTTCAAATTAGATAAAGATAAATATATAGAGCAAATTATAGTAATGAATTTCATATCTGCTTCAAAGAAGCCGTCACTAAAAATTTTCATTTTGATTACTTTTAACCCTCTGGTTGCCTATCCCGCGATTTCCACGGGCAACGAAGAAGTAACAAAATTTGCTCATCCCGCGATTTTCACATGAACAACGTAATTTAAAAAACCTTATTCAGCAATTCCATCGTTTAAATGTCAGCAACGAATTTTCTGAAGCATTTGCACAGACCGCTCGGCCATTTTACAATTCCGATACCTCCTAATTTAGTAAAGAAAGGATTTCCTCGAAAGTGTGGTTCTTATTGCTCAAAAATTGGAAAAGAAAAAAAATAGTATTATTGTTCGAATTCGGTGTAAGGAACATGAAGGTAGAACTTTTCTTGCACCTTGTTGCAAGATTTATCATATCAAGGATAGTTTCTAACGTAATATGTGTAAATTTAGTACATAAGTTTTATATTGGTTTTTCATACATAAAAAATATGCATATTTTTAAAGACTTCGTTAAGAAAAATGAGCAGTCAGAGGGTTAATATTACTGTTTAATAGCAACCACGTTTTATTGTTGTTGTTAATTTCACCACTTGGGTACCCAAGCACGAGTAGCTATATCTACCTGATTTAAGGTGGAATATGTATGGCTTAAATTTTTACGAGCATAATAAAGGTGGAAGTCCGAGTTAGCTCAGCATATATGCCATAAAACCCGTTTACAGGGCAGGCAGACATTCACAGCACACTCACAGAGATAAAGGACAAGGACAGAAGAGAGCGAAAGCACAACCAGGCTCGAACCGAGAGTCGAACCCGGGCCTCTCGATCCCGGTCAGACTTCTTTGACAACTAGACACGGCGGCCGGCTATGTTTTATTACAACAATGGGTTTCATATTTAAGTATTAGTATTAATAGTAAAATTAATTGATATTCACTGTTTTTTGGACATAACCTTTTTTTAAAGAACAAATATCGTAAATCAAAGGTATGGGATCTAAGTTAGAGCATCCACATCTATTAAAAAATATCCTTGAAAATCGGTTCATTGAGTGAGATGCTAAGAGCTGACAAACAGTAAATCACCCCTACTGTCACTCCATTTTGGGTAGGATTTTCCCCAAATTTATGCGGAACCAACTTCCAGTGCCCAGTAAAAAAAATATAAAATCGGACTGCTCTTAAAAAGTTATGCTGGTTATACACACACACACACACACACACACACACACACACACACACACACACACACACACACACACACACACACACACACACATATATATATATATATATATGCGCGTCGACTTGAGAATTTCCTTCGTTTTCTAGTCGGTTAAAAAATACTTTTTATTAATTTTATGCATTTCAGTTGTTCATTTATTGTCAATATTTCAACTTCTTAAGACTGAAGTTTTTTTTTCAATCATCACTAAAATGAAATTGACTGCCACATTTCTAAAATACTTTCTATCCTCCCAAAATCCATTTGGCAGATACTTATCATTGTTTTGCGCCAGAGAACAAGTCTGACGTCACAGGCATGACCCACACGAACGAAGCGTGGATTACTTTTTTACTCCAGGCATAGCCGTGCTCCAAGCGATCGTCTGATGGCGAGATGTTGCTTATTTTATGGCAACGTTCTTGACAGCGCTCGCAAAGAAAGTTACTTTGCTGTAGTTGTGGTGTTATGTAGACTTGAAATTGTTGTTCTCTGATTTTTTGTCGTCAATATACCACGAGTTACGAGAAGAAGGCGTAAATACTTCTTCTCACAAGAACTTTGTGCCTGCTTATTTTTGCAATTTCTTCGATGTGTTGCTCATGTGTACTTTAAGTGTTAAAAGATTGAAAGTCTATTGACAGTTGTAATTTAAACGCCCCCAAAATGGTCGACCGACTAGTAAATAGTGAGGCAAATGCGCGAAGAATTGCCACTGTTGAAAATTGCTTTGGGACTTCAGGGCAACCCCTTGCAATCCAAGGACGTGTTTTAGTAGGTGAAGGTGTTCTGACAAAAATGTGTCGGAAGAAAGCAAAACCGAGACAGTTCTTTTTGTTTAATGACATATTAGTCTATGGAAACATCGTAATGGACAAGAAAATGTATAATAAGCAACATATTATTCCTTTGGAAGAAGTGAAATTGGAAAATTTAGATGATGATGGAATATTGAAAAATGGTTGGTTGATCCGAACTCCCACTAAGTCATTTGCAGTTTATGCAGCTACAGCTACAGAGAAAACAGAGTGGATGGCACACATTAATAAATGCGTTGATGATTTACTCAAAAAGACTGGCAAAAAACCATCATTGGAGCATGCTGCTGTTTGGATTCCCGATGCTGAAGCATCTATCTGCATGCATTGCCGAAAGACACAGTTTACTGTGCTGAACCGCAGACATCACTGCAGGAAGTGTGGTGCAGTCGTGTGCAATTCATGTTCCAATAAAAAGTTCTTGTTACCTGCTCAATCTTCAAAACCGTTAAGAGTATGTTTGAGCTGTTACGATACACTCTACAACTGTACGAAATATCACGGTGGCTCTGAACCGAGCAAAACTACTGAGAAACCTACTAATCAAGATTCATCAGGAGAAGATGATTCAGAAGATGAATTGGATGATGGTAAAATGGACGACACTATCAAGAATATGAAAGAGGTGTCCTTAGATGACAAGCCTACCTTTTATAATGATTCGACCGAGGTAGAAGAACCTCAGTATCCACAGATTCCTTCTACTGCTTCACTTCGTCCTTGTACCCCTCCACTTATTCCTCCAACCACAAAGTCTGCACTTCGCCCCTCTACCCCTCCACTTATTCCTCCTACCACAACGTTTTCACTTCGCCCCTCTACCCCTCCACTTAGTCCTCCTACTGCTAAGTCTGAACAGGTATGCCCTTTAACTCCTGGAGAGGAATCTGCACCAGAGTCATGCTCAGCCACTTCCTTGCTAAGTGATTCAGACACTTATATTGGCGACAGCACTAGTTCTGCCTATGAGACTTGCGACTCTACCCACGACTGTGGTGATTCTTAAACTTTCTTTCAGTTTATAGTTCCAAACTATTTTAAAATTTTGTACATTTTTTCATATTTAATTTGGTGGATTTGAATGTTTAATGTTTACTACTGCAAGTGCCTTCTTTTAACTGAAGTTTAAACATAAGTCTGTTAGCTTTTCAGGAACATTTTACTATGTTTTGTACTTAGGAGAAGGTGATAGACTATCAGTATAAGGTGATAGAGAAGCAGTATTTTTTTGAATAAAGCGTAATATTGTAATTTCTACATCAAAAGACATTGTTACTGTATTACATGGGACTTAAGAGATGTTGTTTAAATAATTTTAAGTAATTGTTTATGAATTGTGTTTTAAGTGTTTTCTGATCTGTGCTTAAAAATTCTGTGTTATTTATTTTTAGCATTCAAAATTTGTAATACGATACTGAATACCAATGCTTTATGTTTAATGTACAAAAATATATACTTCTAATTATTTTAGAGTCGAAGGGTTTAATGACTCTTATGCAGCTCTTACTCATTGTTTTTTAAATTTTTAAAAACTCAAGTGTTTAAATAAGGTTCTGAATTTATAAAATACTATTTATATTTTAATGTATTTGTGGTAATATTTTATTGATAAAAGTTTGTAATTGAACATTTCATCTTTAGTTTTGTTTTTTGAAACTTATGTTTTAAAAAACCTAAATGTAGTCTAAACTAAATTACTTATATCAAAATATTAACTGAATTGTTGAATTGTGAAGCTTCATTAAACGTGTATTTATATACTTAGCTATATTTATTTTAAAACAGTTTCCTTTATATTGTAACTTGTTAAATTTGTTAAATTTAAATAGTTGTATATTAGCAGGTTGTGAATATTTATATAGCAATATAGTGCAATCTACAAGTTGAGCTTTTGCTGGCAATCAAAATTTTAACTTTTCATGTAAATTTCAAACAAATATTTTGTAATGTAGTTATTATAGCAAGAAGTTTGAGGTTTATCACGTTTTTCAAGTGCCTTTGTAACTGTTACTATATAATAAAACTATGTTTAGCTTCTTAAAGGCTCAAAGAAATAGATAACTGCACTCATGAAAATATATTTCACCATTTCTGCCTTAAAGAATAGTTTTTGCTATGAAATGTGGATTTATTATCCTATATTTTTACAACAGTTTGTTGAAATATGAAAATAATTATAAATTTTGTATAATACTGTCGCATCTAACTATCGTTAGTTATTATTTTAATTGTAGATAATATACTGAAGTACAAAATAACGTATTCTTAGAAGCTTTGTTAACTTAAGCTTTGAATAGTGCTGTATAAAGATCTTATATTGTATTTTTTCAAACATTGTATTGTTCTTCTATTTAGTTTTCTATACTCAAATGATTCTGGTGCTAATAATTCTGACTTGATCTTTTTCATGTGCCTTTTTGCAAAGATAAAATGAAATAGTTCGCATAGTGCTCTTTCTTCCTCTTGGGGATTAATAATATGCAAACTGAGAACACTTGTTTTACTTTGAAGACATTTGTTTCATTTTTATTACTGATTTTCTTAAAGTACAGTTACAGTATTATCTTTTGTCTATTAATGAACTCTTAATTGAAGAGGCAATAGCACAACGGAAATTCTGTTAGTTTGTAAATAAGTCTTTGTAACTTGTTAAAGTGTATATTTGCCAGTTTGAACTGATAATATTAAAAAAAATGTTTTTTTGAAAAGGTACTTGCTTTCTAAAAGATACTTCTGAAAATCTTTGTTATAGCGTTCTTTTCAAACCCAATTCTTTTTCAGCATAATTTTAGTGATTAAATTCATTAGCTATGTATATCATCTCTTTTTTCACTTTCGCTGATGAAATTTAGCGGAGAACTTCAGTAAGTGTTTATTATTCATGTTTATTGATGAAAATATATTTTGTATTATAAATAGAAAACTGAACTGATACAAAGCATGTAAGAAAATTCAATGACAGTTAAATTTAATTGCTTGATAAGAACATGTTTTATCATAACTTTTCATACCTAGAGTAAGGAAATAAACAGCCTTATTAAAAATATTTTAGTTAGTGTTTTTAAGATGAAGCATGTTGAAGTTTGAATGTTGCTTTAAAGGGCCTTTCCGAAGTTCAAAAGCTTTTGCGTAATTTTCATAGTTAATTTTATTAAAATGTGTTTTTCGAACAAACTATTTTAGCTGAATGCTTTGTAATGCCTTGACTTTTTATATATTTGAAATTGTAGTGATGCAGTGAATTTTTCCATGTTTTGGAATAAACTATCAAACGGTATTTTTGTCAAGTTCCAAAATGGGTGCTGTTTAATATGTAGTTTGGTATTGAAAACTGAATTAAGTATCTCATTTTTATATTGTAGGAAACTTCATAATAAATAATTTAAAAAGTAAGAAATGCTACATCTTCAATACAAGAAATGTTGTGTACGATTAATATTAATGCTGATTCAACTGATTGTTCAAAGTTATTTAAAAAAGAATTTGATTTGATATTTTTTTTTAAATATTACCAAGTTTTAAATTAAACGTGATGGATATTTAAAAAATAGATAATTGCTAAAATTGTAACATTCCTACATATTTCTTTTTGATGAGAATTTTCTCTTTAAATTTTTCATCATTTTCTCACTTTTTCATTTTTGTGTATACTCATGTTGTCTTGTTCTGTGTGTTTAATGTGTTTGAACTGATAAATTTTAAGAAAATTACTACATTCATAAGAACCCCGAGTTGATAATTATAGCTCTTTAATATTAAAAGTACAAAGTTGAGATTTTTGAAATGTGTATTTAACTTAAATGTAGTAAAATTTGTAAAATTTCTGTTTTTTAAAATACTGGTGTTACTTTGGTCATTTAAATGTTTTGTCATTAATTCAAAGTTTCATTTTCGTGTATTCAATTCTACTGTTGTCTGGTTCTATTTTTTAAAAATGTGTTTAAGATGATAAATTTGAAAAACATTATCTACTACTCATGTTCTAAGTACTCAATCGAGAACTATAGCTCGTTAAATGTAAAAACTGGTTGAGATATTTAAGGAAGGTATTCAACTAAAAATATAGCTTTCATACATATGTTTTTTTTTTTACATACAGGAATTTTTTACATCAAATTTTATCATTAACTTAAATTTTTAATTTTATGTATTTAATACTCATGTTTTCTGTCCTATGTATTTCTTAATGTGTGTAAAACATTGCCATATTTTATGAAGTGTCAATTGGTAATTTAAATGTTAAATGTTTATTTGAGATTAAAAAAAAAAAAAAAAAAACGGGTATTTAACTAAAATTTTAGCATTCATACATATTTGTCTGCCATTTAAATTACAGGAATTACTTTCAGTAAAATTTTTCACAAACTCAAATTTTAATTTTTACGTGTTCAATACTAATGTTACGTAGTTCTGTGTATTTCCTAATGTGGGGGGCATAAGCTAATAAATTTGAAAAACATTATTACCAAAGTTATAAGTACTCAATGGAATAATTATAACTTGTTAAATGTTAAAATATTTAGTTGGGATTTTTAAAACAGGTATTTAACTAAAACTGTTGCATTTCTATAATTTTCTATCTGTTATAAAAAATACAGAAATTACTTTTCTCATGAAAAATTTTTCACTGTTTGCTCAAATTTTCATTTTTGCATTTTTAATTGTATGTTTGTATTTCTTCATATGTGTGTAAAACATTGCCATATTTTATGAGTTCTCAATTTATAATTTAAATGCTAAAAGTGTTTATTTGAGATTTTTAAAAAGCGGGTATTAATTAAAATTTTAGCATTCATATATATTTCTGTTATTTAAAAGACAGGAATTATTTTCACTAAAAATTTTCAGCAACTCAAATTTTAACTTTTGTGTATTCAATGCTAATGTTATCTGGTTCTGTGTATTTTCCTACTGGGGGGGGGGGGGGGCTTAGGCTGCTAAATTCAGAAAACATTACTACTCGAGTTATAAGTACTCAATCGATAAGCACAGCTCGTTAAATGTTAAAGCATTTAGTTGGGATTTTTAAAACAGGTATTTTGCTAAAATTTTGCGTTAATATATATTTCTATCTGCTATTTATATTTCAGGGATTTGTTACCAAAATTTTTCATCATTAACTCAAATTTCTATTTTTGTGTATTAATATGTACTTTGTCTGGTTCTGTGTATATCCTGGGAAGGGGGGAGTAAGCTGATAAATTTGGAAAATGTTACTACTCAAGTTATAAGTACTCATTAAAAGTAGCTCCTTAAATGTTAAAAGTATTTAGTTGGGATTTTTAAAACAGTGTTTTAACTAAAATTGTGGTATTCCTATATATTTCTATCTGTTATTTAAAGAACAAGAATTTTTCTCATTAATAATTTTTCATCGTTAGCTTCAATTTTTCTTTCTGTATTCTCAGTATTGTCTTTTTCTTTGTATTTCTTAATGTGTGTAAAACATTACCAAATTTTTGAGTACTCAATAATTTAAATGTTAAAAGTTTGAAGTTTTTAAAACTAGTATTTAACTAAAATTTGATATTCACACAAATTTCTATCTGCTATTTCAATTACAGGAATTATTTTAGCCATCAAAATTTTTCATCATTAACTCAAATTGGCATCTTGGGGATTCAATATATATGTTGTCTAGTTCTGTGTATATCCTGAGAAACAAAAGGGACGCGGGGGGTTAAGCCGAAAAATTCGAAAAATGTTAGGACTCAAGTTATAAGTACTCATTAAAAGTAGCTCCTTAAATGTTAAAAGTATTTAGTTGGGATTTTTAAAACAGTGTTTTAACTAAAATTGTGGTATTCCTATATATTTCTATCTGTTATTTAAAATACAAGAATTTTTCTCATTAATAATTTTTCATCGTTAGCTTCAATTTTCCTTTCTGTATTCTCAGTATTGTGTTGTCTTTTTCTATGTATTTCTTAATGTGTGTAAAACATTACCAAATTTTTGAGTACTCAATTGATAATTTAAATGTTAAAAGTTTGATGTTTTTAAAACGGGTATTTAACTAGAATTTGATATTCACACAAACTTCTATCTACTATTTAAATTACTGGAAATATTTTTGTTATAAAAATTTTTCATCATTAACTCAAGTTTTCATTTTTGTGTGTTCAATACATATGTTGTCTGGCTCTGTGTATTTCCTAAGGGGGAGGGGAGGGGGTTAAGCTGATAAATGAAAAAAAAAAAAAAAAAAAAATTCTCAAGTTATGGGTACTCATCAAAAATTATAACTCTTTAAATGTTAAGGATTTTCTAAAACAGGTATTTAACTAAAATTGTAGCATTCATGCATGCAATCTATCTGTTATTTAAATATAGGAATTTTCTCATTTAAAAATTTTCATCTCTAGCTCAAACTTTCATTTTTGTATTTTCAACATTATGTTGTCTTGTTCTATGTATTAGCTTATGTAGCGGTTCCCAATCTTTTTTAGGGTAATTTCTCATAAAAGGGGTAAAATATTAGTAAATCTGTAATTAAAGTACAGTCTAAAAACAAATGAGCTATTGTATACTCTCAAATCATGAAAAATCATGAATCCTACTAATTGAAACTAGTTGGAACCCATGCTTAACACAATTAAAGAGACAAACTTGTGCAAGTATTAGTACCCAACTAGTGCCTTACTATCTGATATTAAGAAATAATAGTTAATCTATCCGCACACACATTTAAAATTACTTATTGGCTTGGTTTAACTGCCGTTTGTGGTAACTGTGAGCCATGTCAAAAATTGGATATAAAATAGCTTGTTTTAATGAATACAGTGCAACCCTAAACGGGCTAAAATATGATTTATAAATATTAAGGTACTCGCCTTTGTACTTCACAACATCATAAATTTTCAATCTTGTATAACATTGCATAGAATATTTCAATATAGACAAAGCACTTTCAATAACTTCAAAAATAGGTTCCAAACAGTAACTTCAGAGTAATTTTAAATGATTTTTAATTTTTAAATGATGTAAATTAGCTGTGCTCAATATCTCTAACTTTTTTTTTTTGTTAAATAAAGAGCAGAAAACTTATTTTATAACCTTGTCAGGTTATCATTGGGCCTTCTAGGTTATTTTCTGAAAACTAGATATGCAAAAAAATTTGGAGTGCCGCCTATGTAAGAGGTTTTTCCTCAAAGTTATCCTGAATGGCTTCATATTGCTTAGTTCTAAAAATTTGTTTAATATTTGTTTTTTTTTTTCATCACACACACAATTAACACCGTAAGATTTTTCTAAATGCATTACTTTGCTTTATTAATTACTAATGATTACAAATTTGATATTTAGATTTGCTGTGTGACCAAGTTGTGGTCCATTCCTTACTTACCTTTACCCTTTGGAAAATCCTATTTTACCCCTTTTAGGGTAATTACCTCCAGGTTGGGAACCGCTGATCTAGTGTGTTTTGGCTGATACATTTCTAAAAATGTTCCTAAATTTTTATGTGCTCAAGTTGAAAATATAAGCTCTTTAAATGTCAAAAGTAATCTTTCAGTTGATTTGTCGCATTTCACTTATGTTAAACATGCCATTGCTGTAAGAATTGGCCAATAATTCAGAGAAATCTATTTATCAGTAATATATTTCATATTTGCAGATATAACTCTTCCATTCTATTAAAAACTTGGTGCATATCTTTTAATCTTTAAAAAAATATACTCACGTAGTTGGCTGATTTAATGTTCAGGTGTTTAATGGTAATTTATGAAAGTTAAATTTCAGATTGAAAGCAAAGCAGTTCATTAAATAAGGTATATTTCATTTAATGTTAACAGATTATGTCTTTAATTGTCAAAAGTTGTTTCTAAAGAGAATTTTCTGAAAGTGATATTTTATTTGAGCATACTGAAAATAAAATGTTTTTTATATAAAAACTGCAGTAATTGATTTTGATATTGGTTGGTTATTTATTTAAAAATAATTTTTGAGCTTGTTTCTTGCTGTGTGCTTAAAGCTGCATGAACTGAATGCATGATGTCACTTATCAAACACTCGAGAAGTTGAAATCTTATAGATTCTCGTAGCATGTTCACTGGCAATTTTAAATTTGATGTACAGAAATAGATTGCTCTTGGGTCAAAACTGAATTTCGTTATTTTACATTCCAGTCTTGATTTTCTCAGTTGACCTGAAATAATAATCTTCTACAAGTTTGTTTAGGATTGAAAATGTATTACACAATCAAGCAGACCTAGATAATTAAGAGGAGTACGACAATGCCGTTCGCAGAATGATTTCAAATTTTGCTGACAATTTTTGATACACTTGAAATAAATTTCCGTATAACATTCTTATTGGAAAGTATAAATGTTGGTCGCAAATTTTGAGGATGCCCCAATTAATAATCCTGAAAAAAAATAGTAGATATATTGAAAAAACATGATGCTGATTGCATAGTGGGATCGTACTCTTACATAAAAAGGGGGTTAAGCTCAAAATGAAATTTTGCAATCAACTTATCTAACGGAAGTGCCGTTTATTGTGAAAGCGGTCCAACTTCTTATTTTAAAAATGCGTATTTGTTTACTAATGTTTTTACCTTAAGTTATATCTTTTAGTATAAACGCGAAGCAAAGCACTATTCGTAAGATAAAGATTTAATGACTAGTAGTAGCTGAAAACTTTTCCCCAGAAGAAAAAATTGCAAAGTGCTTTATAGCAATGTATGTCAAAAGCATTTGCATGGATAATACCACTTTTACAATGAACATCACAGTTCTAGTACTTAGTGAAAAAAAGTATTGTAATAAGAATAATTATAATCACCATCTCTGAACAGTGGCAAATGCAGAAATAGTTTTGTGGGAAGGGCATGCAGAAGTAAAAAGTACCCCTTTTCTACCCCATATAATTTTTATGAAAAAAGTTCTCTTAAACAACCTACTTTAAAGTAAAGAAATGTTAAGTACGAATTTTTTACTTCGAATGGATGGTAAAATATCTTTTTTAACATATTAAGCTAATTAACCTAACACAATTTCGACAAAATGATATAATGCACGGTATTGCTTAGAAACATTGTCATTATGATTAAAGCAACAGGTTATTATAACATAATCATTACTGTTTTCTATTAAAAGGAGAAGGAATGAACGAATCGTGATATAATGTTACCCTTGAATTCAAAACTCTTTAATTTTTACGTATTTTATACTTACCGCTCCAATTGCAATGTAATTCTCATAGCAAACCAAAGAAATTTCATTCAAATATACTTTCTGTGTTGCGTCTGTCAGACGAACTAAGTGTAAAATAATAGAAATTACTTAGAAAAAAAAAAATATAGTTATTTGTAGCCGATATATTTCCTCTTTTTTTTGTTTAAATAGACTGTTGAATAATTTTTGTAGCCACCAAAGTAAGACCTTTAGTCTCGAGGTGGTGAGTCATTATTTTCAAGTTCACTTTCTAATACATAATATAACTACCCTTCTGACTGCTTATCCCATTATTTCCATGGGGAGTGTAAATGTAGCAAAATTTACATTCCCCAAAAAATCCATCCATGTAGCAAAATCCATCGATTAAATGTCAATAAAGCCTTTTCTAAAGTACTCAAATTAACGGCTTGTCAGCTTGCTATAGCCACACACCTAATTAATGAAAAAAAATAAATAAATGAAAATAAAATTAAATAGTGTGCTGTTCGTTGCTTTAAAGGCGGGGGGGGGGGTGATTACGAGTCGAATTTCGAACAAAGAATGCTTTGGATCATTTTTAAAATTTGCTTACATTTGCTGTCCGGAGGTTAAAAAGACAATTTTGAAGCATAACTTATATTTTAAATTCAATGCGAACAATTATTTTCTGCAAGCAATACCTCCCACAAAAAAATCTATCACTCAAAATATTGAAAATTATTTATTTTTATATAAGTCTTTAAAAATTAGTATCAAGGCAAAAACGCTTGTCCATTTCCAATTTCTGCAAGTTCAACTATTTTTTTATATACTTTATTGTATAAAAAAGAATATACAACAAATTATTTTTGTATATAGACTATTAGTATATGATATTCATAATAAATATTGACAATAGTAATTTTTTTTCATTAAGAAATTTATGAATATATTTTGTCCGGGCAGTTCTTGTCAAGTTCGTTACCCTAAGATTATTTTAGCTAAAAAATGTATTTATTGCAGTCAAAAGATGGTAACACGCATTCAGTTAACTTAAACTAGTGACGTAACTACTTCATACCATTTTGTTTTCCTGAGTCGAGAAGTATTGCTGTGGCGTTTCGCTCAAGATTTCTTCCATGTGCGTATTTTTATTCTTTGTCAAGTCTGTTACCAAAGATTTTAGTATTAATTTTTACTCATGCTCAACTTTTACCCCGAAATATTGTTTATTATACAACTCAAAGAAAATGCATATTGTTGTTTAATTTTTTAATTCCACTACCTAGCCATAATTTGATATTTTGTTTGAAATGTCAAATCCGTTGCCAAATGTCATGTCCATTACCATACAGTTTTCGATCAATATTTTAATAATCACAAACATCGTTTTAAGCTTCAGGGACGCAAATAATTTCAAATGAAGTTGGTTCTAGGCGCTATGATGTAGTTTAAAAGTGAGCTTTTATATTGATTTTGTATGGTAACGGACGACAATTTTCCTTGCAGCATCAAGTTTTACAACAGCATTTGAATGCTTAATTATGCATCAAAGTGTACAACCAGTTACTTTTTCACACACCTAAAATATGTGACAAAACTTCTGTTAGTGATTCTAAAAGAAAATAGCAAGTTAAAAAAAATTACTTAAAAATTCTGAAATGTAAGCATATGGTGAAAATGACCACTTTCAATTTTTGTTATCTCTGCTGTTTAATTTCTGCAAGTTTTACTTTTTGAATTTAAGGTATAAATTATTATTCAATAATGAATAAAATGCCTTAATTTAAAACTGAAACTTTCTTAATTGCATGCAATGGAATTTGTTTTATTGATAAATTTCGTGCAACACTTTTGACTCTTGATTTAAAAGTACTTTTTTGAGTACAGCGTGGGACCAGTTGGTGGGGGTACGATACAGTGGGGAAGGGTCCTATTGCACCCTTAACCTTTCCCATTATAAAATAAACATTTTGGAACAATGGGAAGTATTTTAGAGTATTACGATTTAAAATTAAATTATTAATGGACATTGACTTTAATGTGGTTTTATTTAAACTATTTTTATGCATCTAAATTCTATAGAGTGCATTTTATAGCCCATTTCTCCGTTGATAGTATTATATTATTACTAACGAACATTTTCTATGAGTTGTAATCTGAATACATTATTTTGAGCTTTTCTGCTTCCAAACAATGCACAATATGTCATAAAACTGCAAAATTAGCAAAAACCTACTACTCTTAGCGGTTCTAAAAGAGCAAAGGAAAATTTTCCAATTACGTGAAGACTTTCGATGTTTTTCAAAGTTAAAATGAATTTTTGATTATCTCTTACGTTCTATCATTCTCATCTTCTCCTCCTTTAATGTATTATTAGGGGGATCGGAAAGTACTGTTTTTTTTCAAACAAATCAATTCAATTGATTTGTTAAAAGCAAAAGTTTGTAACAATTGAATTGTTAAAAGTTTTTATTTTAAATCAACGATGTAATTATCCTCGTTATCAAGGACCTTTTTTTTGCAGCCATCTATTACTAAATTTTAAATCCCAGATAGATTTTAAAGAAAATTGATTTTTGGTTCTATAATTATATATTCTAAATATTCTAGTTTTTGTGTAACAGAAAGTGTTTAAGCGATCGGAAGAAAGGGAAATCTGGCTGCTTCACCCTTGATACTCACCTGACGTTGCACCACCTGATTTCCCTTTATTGCGATCTATTCGCACTCCTAGAAGAATACTGTCACAACTCAAAAAGTCGAAACTCTGAATGTTCAGAGATGTACCCAGAGCCATGATTTAAAAGTCAAAAAGAAACGTTTATTTTAAAAGCATTATGAAAGCAAATGAGCCGAAATGATCTAACCTAATGTATGATAGACTGCACCATTACTAATTGCTTTAATATATCAATTTCTTTTCCATGTCTTAAATTTTTCTGTTTTTGAGTTGTGACAGTATTCTTCTAGGCGTGCGATATGAAAATAAAACTTGAAAACTTGGCTTTTATCTAAGAAACCATTTAAAGATATTTTGTTCCAAAAATCATTCATTTTTTAAGAATCTATCCGGGATGTAAAATGTGCTACTAGATGGCAAAAGGCCCTTGATAACAAGGATAATTATTTCGTCGATTTAAAATAAAAACTTTTGACAATTGATTTATTTGAGGAAAAAAAACATTACCTTCTAGTCTCCCTAATATTTAACGTTACTAAAAGTCAATACCACCGTTATGGATGTAACAATAAAACTTTAAACTTAATTGTTATTTTTTGTAAAATAATAAATCTGCACCAAAATTTAGGATAACATAAATCACATCAAGTTATACAAGAGAAAAAAATTGTAAATTTTTATCTAACCGAATTGTAATTGTTGTGCGTTCAAATTTTGATTGTTACGTCTGTAACGGTGGAATTGCCTTAAATTATATTCAATGCATCAAGCTTTAGTTTACTAATAATTTTTCCACTCACACATCTGCTTCAAAAGCTGGTTTCATATATGTTTTGCAGGCTATGTATACCTCAACTTATATGTGAATCGTTTAGAATCAAACTCGTTAATATAATTTTTTATGAAAAATAATTATATTTTAAAAAATATAAGTTTAAACTCTCTTTTATCAATGGTTTAAAGGCAATAATTCAAAAACCACTAGATCTCAATAAAACGAATATGAAGTAAGCTTTTTAAGTCAAAAACCCCTTTAGATCCACAGTTCCGAAGTCGGAACTATGGATTTTGAGAAATGGGGGAAATGGATTATGAGGAAAAGGGTTTTGCTTCTAAACGACTCATTTAATAGTAATGAGGGATAAATATGAAAAAAATTACATTGACATCTGAAGAGTTCTATAATCATGTTATTCTATTAAAATGTCTTTAGAACTAATATTGAAGAAATTATAACAAAAAGTGAAAACAGTCCCACTATGCCCCGCTTTCGCATAACTTTTTAAGACGTATGTTTTTGTATTGACTTTTTATATTAATGCAGATTTTCAAATGACTTCGTTGAAAAAAAATTGAGCAGTCAGAGCGTATAAGATAAGTATTGCTTAATTATATTTTATTTATATCTTTTAAAAATTAAATATTTTATTCCGCCGCCGCTAAAGTGTAATTATATTCGTGGAACTAGTCGAAAATTGAATAGTAACTTACAATCGACACCTCCCCCCTTTCTTATAATCTTGATCGCCATAATCTAGTCCAAAAAAATAAATACGACATTCTTCATCTTACCCTGGGTTCTTGTAAGTAAAAAATGTTCTTGTTGAAGTATAGTACTAATGAAAAAGAATGCCCAAATTTTAGTCATAACTTTCTTATATCGCCGTTCCGGAAGAACAATGACGTAACTGAAAAAATTTGTCAAATGCAAATAAGTCCATAGACAATATCAGAAACACGTCCTATATGCAGGGGAACATGGTCGTAACTGTACTTCCACTAAGAACTGCCAGAGGGCTTTTCAGAGAAACAATGACGTAACTGCACTTAGGGGTTGAAATTTAGGGTTGAAATTAGGGTGATTAAATCCAAACCCCTGGTAAATGAGAGTAAAGTATATTTTCAATACTCTCAATATATTATAATTATTTTCTGTCACTTACACCCTTTTCAATTAAACGTTTTACACAACTGCAAATCGTTTTTTTACTCTCCTGTAAAATTGAAGTTTTTGCATTTACGTCACTGTTCTTCCGGAACAGCGATATGGGGTCTAGACGAGCGGAATCCTATTTGCATCTCATGCACCCCCTCGCCTTTTTTCATTGACATTTAGCCCTGTGGATCACTTTGGGAACCACTGCCCTTAAGCAATAAATTGCACCTCAAGAATTTCTTATTTTAAATTTCATAATTATTTTCAAAAGTACATTTAAAATCCTTTTTTTTTTTGTTTCAAAAAATATTTATTTATATCTAGATTGAAACTTTGCCTATAAACTTAAATAAAGTTCGTAAGGGTGACAGTTTCAAATCTTTACCACGCCTACAAAAAGCAAAGATGAGGTCCAGACCAAAAACAAAACAAAAACAACAACAACAACAAAAAAAAAAAAACTAATTTCTGGTTGTATTTACTTCTTTAAGTATTTGGATTTTTTCTGACAGAAAATAGTTGCTTTTGTCCTGAAAAAATGTTATGTTACAATCGATGACTTCCTTCGTTCCGCATTCATGGAGGTTTTTTATGTCATGGACGCTTTTTTTAATTACTCCCCGAAACTTCGAAAAGTATATGAGAAGCACAGCGATAGTTGTCATGCGAAATAAAAGTTTTTAGCCTTTTCTTCACATCTATAGATTTATATCATTCAGTAGTTTGTTCTCGCAAAAGCTCCCCCCCCTCGCACAAGACACAAGACATTAGGTATACTCTACCACTGTGTTAATAATAAGGTTTAAAAAAATAAGACGGAATCGTAGATGATTTTATTAATGAATTCAGCTTAAATTTTGGAACAAATTTGGAGCCAAAGATTGAGCGTCTAGCTAGTGGGGGAAGGGGGGAGTTATCACTGCATTGTCGCGCTTCTAAAAGCTACTTTAATGAGAACTATTATTTCAATAAAGTCAACGACTTATTTTCAGTGCTCTTAATGTGAAAATATTAAAATTGTCAGCTGTTTAGATTCTTGAAACTGCCATTGTTTTGACTAAATGCATGATTTTTAGTTTTGAACGCAATTTTCAGTCATCGGATCTTGTTATGCAAGTTTCGTGTATTTTTCAAATTGAGAGACAGAGAAACAAATTCATTTTTCCTTCGTTGTTTTGTGTGTGTTTGTGAGTTTTAATTTTTATGACTTATGCAAATATATTAGGTACAGCAAGTACAGATTTCTACTATTTTTTACTCTCCTGCAACGAAAATCTATGAGATTTTAGTAATTTTCTCATGAATTCCTCCATTTTTCTGATTGATTTATGATTTGCATGGAGCTTCGGGTTTCTAAAATCTTTCTCCGTATCATAATCAAAATTTGCCGTATTTCAACAAATTCAAAGGTCATCGGAGAAGTTCTTCACCCCTGTCTTTCAAACCTGTTGATGAATCATTTCTGAACCGAGCAGCTTCTAGTAGAATGGCTGTAGGGAAGAAACTGACTTATCCTCCATTTTGGCTCTAAGAGTGCTTTATATCCCGTCTTATTTATTGTATTTGAAAAGCCGTTGCTTTAGTCTTTTGTTACTTTATAAAAATAAAAGAAAAAAAATCACGATGTTTACTAAACAGCCTTCTAAGCAATTAATGTCGAATAAGAAAAATTCAGAGGCGCAGTAAGGGGAAAAAAATAAATAAAATCAGAGGGGATAATGTGGGGATATGGTTAGTTTTAGTAATTTTCCATCGTTAAAAGAGGACATTTTCTGAGCTTGTGTGTGTGTGTGTGGAGGGGGGAAGTAAAAGGTGCATTATACTCGATGCATTTTATAGGGAAAAAGAATGGCCACCGTAGACATCCACCTTGCGATTCTAAGTTCGATTCCTATGGATTAACTTGAAAAAAGTACCGTTTTTGGAATGAGCAGTTTTTACTTTTGTAAAATAAATCAGCGCACTGAGTAAAAAATAATTTCGACTGATAATTATTTTGTTATTCTGAAAAAGTGAGGGCAAGGACCCTTTCCTTTTGAAAGTGAGGAGGCAGTCGCCCCCCCTTGCCCCCTGTATGAGCCGCCTATGTCTTATTAAATATATTGCGTAGGTATTTCAAAGTATAGTAACCTCTTGTTACATAGCGCATCATTATATCGTTTAACGGGATATATATATATATATATATATATATATATATATATATATATATATATATATATATATATATATATATATATATATATATATATATATATATGGGTGATTCTACAAATACGGGAATATTTCTAATATGTAGATTTTTTTGAAAAAAATAATTTTAAATTAAAGCTCTGAAAAAAATCAGCAAAGTACTTTATAAGTTGCATAATTAAAATAAAATATCAGCAGAGCTTAAATGTTTGTATTTTATTGTATTTTTGGATTTTTATTTTTTTGAAGACATATGTGAATGATAAAAAGGACATGTGGATGACACAATGGGTATGTGAATAACACAATAAGTATGTGAATAACACAAACACAACAGGTATATTAATGAAATTTTTTAACCTGTAAACTGTTAGACATAATTTTTAAACATTGTACTGTCATAGTTTGATTTTTGATTCATCCACGTGTCTTATATTGGAGCATGTGAATGACATTAGAAAAAGGGCATGTGGATGACAAAACACAAGTAATGTGTTCTCAAAAGTCATTTCTGAATATTTTTCGGTCTAACTTCGAATAAGAACCAACAAATGCAAGCTTCAGGGCTATTCATTATCAAAATTTATTCACTTGTACATTTTACTTGCATTCTGTAGGCCATGTGTATGACAAAGATGAAAAACACTTGCCTTGAAAGTTGAGTTTAGCTTGCTTTTTAACAAAAAGTAATTGCAGTAATTGCAGAACAGCAAAATTAATCTTCAGCGAGGAATAACTAAGTTCCATGCTTTAATTTAAGATGTGTTGCTAGATTTTGAAATAAAACATTTCAGAGAAAAATATCTATACTTTTCAGACATGTAGATGACTGATAATCGCTGGGACAAAGTTCAGATTAACTTTTAGAGATATAATTTTCACATTATTTTACTTTTTTTGTGATTTACATCTTGCACACATTCACATTTATAAATAAAAAACTCTTGAGAAAAAAAAATCACTTATTTTTTAAAAATCTATATTCCATTGATTGTGAAAACTGCACCTATGGGACAGGGCATGTGGATGACATTCCAATGCAATATTTTATTTTTAACTGAATAATAATTAATTATTGACTTTGTTGACAATCAGAATTATAGAACAAAAGACGCATAAAAATATTCCCAAAATAGTTTTTTATTAAATTAAAAACAAAAAGAGCAATCAGTATGGAACACAAATTTGCCCATTTTTGTAGAATCTCCCATATATATATATATATACAGAATACAGAGATACATATAATTGAAAAAGGGGGAAATTAAAATCCCAAAAGACTTAAAAATACATGGAAATACATGAACATCAACCAAATTTCGAACCAAAGTGCGGTCTTCCCCCTGATATATATATATATATATATATATATATATATATATATATATATATATATATATATATATATATATATATATATATATATATATATATATATATATATATATATATATATATATATATATCGATACAGGCAAATAAAATGAAAAGATGAAAACCAAAATACAAAAGCGAACCAAAGTGCAGCATTTCATCAGGGGGAAGACCGCACTTTGGTTCGAAATTTGGTTGATGTTCATGTATTTCCATGTATTTTTATGTCTTTTGGGATTTTAATTTCCCCCTTTTTTAATTATATGTATCTCTGTATTCTGTATATATATATATATATATATATATATATATATATATATATATATATATATATATATATATATATATATATATATATATATATATATATATATATATATATATATATATATTTTATTTCCAGAAGCCATCAACTTCAACATACATAAGGACTGCGTACTATGCGCTTTGCCTCCAGACAAACACAGGACAGATTTACGGCACAGAGGGGATGAAATAGCATCCATGGGCAAGTCGGGATTCGAACCCGAAACCACTTGCTTACGAGGAGAGTACTCTACATAGATGGCAATTAACAAATTTTTTCCAGTGAGACAGATTCTACAAGTACTTTTTTATCTCATATTTTTATGATTCTTTTTGTTTTTACTCAAATATAAAGCGTAGACATCGAAAGCATGATTGAAAGTAGAACAACGGATGATTAAAAACATCAAGAGTGAAACATCACTGGTAACTATATGAAACTTTTTAAAATTAGATAGCTACTGTAACTACTGATAAACGATGTAACTTGTAACCGCATCATTTGTAAAATATTTTTGATGAAATGTTAAACATCGACATAAAAATAGAAATAAAAAGGAAAGAAAAACTGCGATGTTTAACCCCTTCCAGGCTCATTTTATTTCGGGATTACGGATCAAAAAATGTCAATTTTTTTATGCTTATTTTCATACATACATATCTTTTTAAACATAATAGCATCATTCGCATGCAACATTTCCTAAAAATAAATGTAAAACATCTATTTAAATAAATGAGTATTTACCTGTAAAGTTGGCTTTCTGTATGGCAGAAATCATTATACTTTGGAGTTGGCGCTACTCTTATCTTAAATCTACAGCTCAAAACACTGTATAGTTATGTTATCTAGTAGCAACAATAGTAAATAAAAGCATCCGAAACCATAAAAGGGACATGTGAAATAATTCGGGAAAGACTGGTTGTGCAGTGTTAATTTTCACAGTGCCCGAGCTACACTCGGGATGAGCCAGAATGGAACATTTCGCTTGCCCGAGTCCAGCTCGGGAAAAGCCGGGAAGAGGTAAAAAACATCGATAACAATCATCGAAACTTTTTCCAATGGTATTAACACAGCAACTACTGATTAGCTATGTAAATTTTTAAAAAAGATAATTAATGCATATTTTGAGAAACTTTTTTGCTGAAATGTAGAACATGGACATCGAAAAAAAAAAAAAAAAACATCGAACGCAAAACATCAATGTTTGAAAAACATTGACCGGAAAACATGGATGGTAAAAACATCGATGCTTTAACAAAAGCATCGATGCTTCCAAAACATCGACATTGATGTCGTACTACTACTTATATATATTAGGGTGATTCAGAAATGTATGGAAAAAAATAAACTTCGTATTTTCGTGCGTCTTACCCTCTTATTTTGTGCCCCTATATACACTGATTAATTGTGCAAAATTTTGACAAAATATATTAATATTTAGAGGTCGCTCAAACGCCTTGAAAGTTCGTGATATTGACAAAAACGTGAACGTAAATGATATCTATGGGAAAAGTAGCCTTTTTATTTTTATTCATCTTACCGTCTTATTTAGTCCTTTATATACACTGAAATATTTGGCAAAAATTTTAGTAAACTATATTTACATTTAGGAGTACTTTAAATTTTGTGATAGTGTCACAAATGCGAACGTAAATAATAAAAATAAAGTTACTTTATTGCTTTTTTATATCTGAGGAAAAAAAAGCGTGCAATCACAAAATGAACTATAAATCTAAAAAACCAATGAAATGAAGAAAAGTATGAAAACTTATCAAATACGGAAAAAATATAAAAAAAAACAAATTTAAATACATTAAATTTATAGTAGTTCGCTCATTAATTCTTGCAATACTTTTTAAGGTTACATTTTTGCAACTTTGAAACCTTTTCTGTGTTCCTGTACCACTTGAAGAAGACACTGTCTTTGTTTTTCGTCGTTAGTGATAGTCTTAACAAATGCTTCAATAAGGGCCATGCCACGCTCCGTATTGTCGTTTACAATCCTCAGTTTCTTTGGTAGTACAAAGCCTTGTTGGTAACTATCTTGAAGATACCAATGCTCAGGATCAAACAGCTGATATAATTGAATCGTTTATTTCGAAAAGGTAACATCTCTATTTTGATCTCCTCTGTCTCTTTAGAAAATTAAACATCGCACGGTTATATTTTTGAATGTCATAATCAATGAAAAAATGCCTTTAGTTAAGTACACAATTACTGCAATAATTTACCAAATAACCATTGATTATGACATTCAAAAATATAACCGTGCGCTGTTTAATTTTCTAAAGAGACAGAGGAGATCAAAATAGAGATGTTACCTTTTCGAAATAAACGATTCAATTTGAGTTTCTTCTTTACATGAATAAGGACGCTGAAAATGTTCCAAATCATTTCTCAGTGCTTGCACGAAAAGGGTTGCTGGGAACCCAGCTCTTAGATATTCTTTCCCATTAACGATAAGAATGTGAAAGAAATCACATTCATATCTTACGAATACCTTTTCTTTGTCCGACTGCAAGTTTGAACTGATCGTGAAATATCCATAACTTGAAGCCATAAAGAATCTTTGACACAGATATAACACGAGAAACCGCTCCTGGGACACGAAAACAAACAACAAGAGAAGGTCCTCCGCTCAACAAAATCGCACTAAGCTCTAGTATCTTCCTCAGACACTTGTTTTGCATGGGTCATCAGAAGTTGACTTTGCGCAACTTCCATTACTAGTTGCACGTTGCTCTGAATTGGCTATCAGCTCCTCAACCTCATCGTTTCTCACTCCAGGTTTAAAATTAGAATGTTTTATTCTTGACTATGATTGCTGAAACCGCTTAAAAAGCAGTATTGTAGATCCAATGGCAGTGGATGGTTCCACGCAATTGCGTGAACACCGCATTTGACATTGTGCGCAATCAAATACCCCAATTCTACCTATTTCTTGGTTTATCGGTTAAAATACCGAGAGACCAAGACTAGAATAGACTTCGGTTGTAATACCACAGAAAACACAATGTCTAAAATATAATGGCGGAAAGCACAATATAAACGTTGCTTCCCTAGTTTTTTTCCCCAAGCTCAAACATGCTCCAACTTTAGTACCGGCATTGCATATCGTATCGAAACACATACCACGTACGAGTTCAGTAAGTTCCCATTTAATCTAACTGGTAATCGTACAGCAGTATTTGCCGTAGCAATTCCAGTGCCTAGAACCCAGAAGTAAATCATCAATGCTTGTGGTCCCGATACTAATACTGGTATGAAACTCGCCGATCCTCCTTCATTTTCCCAATATATTTTGCATACGTGTTTAGTTCCAGTGAACTATCAAAGGAAGTAATAGATTTAAACGACTTTTGTCAGTTAACGGCCGATTCACAGCGAATAGTTTGCCTTTACCGTTTTATGGACGTTGTCAAATCCTCCCCATTTTGACCCATACTGTGTACTGTAGCAGCTACTATCAAAGTGGCTTTCTGTCACTCGTATTGGGCCCTGTCTAGAGTGGATGCTAGGTGTTTTAGCCGAATAAACTCATACACCTCAAACAACCGAAAAGAAAACAGAAACCACAGCCCGAGCTTACAGCTGCATTTTCTACCCAAACTCAGGTAAGAGATGATGCAGCTTTGGAGCAGGGGGCGGGGGGGGGGGGGGTCGTTACACCTCACACTTTGATCTATTATTTTATAGACTAACTACTTAGTAGAGTAAACTAACATTTTAAATTATTTTATTTTACATGAAGAACAATTTTATTTCGGGTTATGAATTTATATACTCCAACTCTCGAAATTGCTAATTTTCAACAGAATTCGATTGCGTTGAGCGACCTCTAAATATTATTCAATTGAGCTAAAATTTTACATCCATCACATTCATGAATAGTGTAAAAAGACTGCGGGGTAAGACCAAAGAAATTCAAAAAAATTTTTTTTTGAATCACCCTAATATATATATATATATATATATATATATATATATATATACAGGGTGTTCCAAATCAACCTTCATGACCTCTATTTCCTCAACCGTTTGTCCTAGATGCATACTTCCATTTGCAAATTTGCTCGAAATGAGGTAGAGAGTTAAAATATTGAAAGTTTGAAGCGAAAATATAATTCAGTCAAAAAATACGAAATCTAACTTTTTATAGGGACTCCGGGTAACCAAACTTATATTTAGGGAAAGAATCTCCATTGAAAAAAAAAAAAAAAAACAAAAAAAAAAAAGACATTTGTGCGATCAAAATTCAGGGAGATATTCGAGTTTTAAATGCGCAGGGCCCGTAAACAAATTGACAAAAGAAAATTTTCGCCCTGCCAGAGGAAAAACGTTTCTATTAGTTAACAATTAAAATACTTGCAATTGATTTTAGTACAGGAATTTTCAATTTTCGTTCTTCATTCTGCTTTTGTGACTACCAAATTTTGCATTAAGGATTATCTTTCCTTTTTCGTGTTTACCATATCGTCGACACCATGCTGAAATTACGAATGAGAAAATTGGCACTTTTCAGGAGAGCCAAAACACTGAATATAATTTTTTCCCACCTGACGTGTTTGGTTATTTTCAATTTTTAAATTTTTATAGATATCTTTAAGTGTAAAACTATCGTTCGAAGGAATAATTTTAATTTTAATTATTTGTGAAATTCGAACTTGAAGAACGCGATTTTTCACATTCGTTATTTTAGTACGGTGCCGCCGATATCCTCTTGAAAACAATTAAATATATTTAAATTTAAAATTCTTCATGACCAGAGAAGTTCGTTTTAATGAGATTGGCAATCAGGGCCAGGGGTTGTTTAAATTTTTGATTTAATCTGAGTACTTGTTCAAGATTTGTTACATGTAATCGTGATTTAAGGAGAACCATTTATGGAAGCAATCAGTTATTTAGTGCAACCTTATCTTTCAATTTGAAACAGAATCTAATTTATGACATTCTAGATCATTGTCATTTAATATCATACTGTTATCAACCATTTGACTGTGTGAGAGCTCCTTTTAATCTAGAAATTATCTTTTGAATACAATATGCAATCTTTTGGTATACTCCTAAAAGTAAAAAAAAAAAGATTGATAGCTTGATAAAAATGAAGATATATTTTATGTCTGTTAGAAATTAATAAGGGGAGGTTACGTCAAATTCTTAAACTAAAAAGAAAATTTATTTTAAAAAGGTAGATTTTTATGTGAATTTTCATAATTTTTTACTATTTATATCCTTTTCAAAAAAAAAAAAAAAACATTCATCTTACGAAAAGTTTCCGTTTTTACTCTTTTCAGCATCCATTTGTACGTTTCGTTTTTAAACAGATAACGAATAAATTAAAGAAACATTTTTTTATGAAGAAAGGAAGAAAAAAGCAAAAATAAACAGGTTATTGCTGGCACTTTGTGCTTTGTGATTTAAAATGAGATTCATGAATACTTCTTCGAAACATTAATTTTTTTTCTGCTTTATGCAACATATATCCAGGATAAAGTTTTCCTGGTAAAATTTGAAAATATTTCGCGACAAGGAGCAAAAAGATTGTGAATTTCACTATATGCTATAAAATAAGGGGGGGGGGAGGGAAAATAATGGGGGGGGGGGCTAGCAATGATTTTTCATGCAAGCATCCTTTTTCCTCCCAGGGTATGCTCTATTGATAACAGCAGTTACACTCTAGAAACCTAATCCAACGTTTAGAAAATCGTGAACTTTGAAAGCAAATTAAACAAACGGGGATTGCGATATCTATGCAGCTTGCAGTTTCACTTTCACAGTTTCATGTTTGCTGGTGTAATTCGCGACATTAACGATTTTTTTTGTTTACATCATTTAATGCTGACAATAGCAAATTCTACGTGGAAGTTAATTAAAATCGTACAATGACTTGAATAGGGAAAAGGGGGAGATTTTATGACTGAAGTTTGGGGGATCTGTGGATTGAAAGGTAGAAAAGGGGTACGTTGGCGATATAATATTCCTTTTCTTTTTTATTAATTACGTTTTTGCTCCTTAACCCATTAATGCCTGAGATTTTTTTCCCAAAGATATTTTGTATACTGGTTACACGGTTAACAGAACACACTTTACAATGGTTATGTGCTGCAATCTGTTAATAATGAATTGAAACAATACCAAAGTAATAATTGAACACTATTATTTAGTTGAAATGTTCATTTTTGGTAAATTCAGAGTTTTTGGACCATCCCTAGAAAGGGACGCTAGGTATTAATGGGTTAGATTTAGAGTGTTTTAGTTCATCCTATTATTTGATTTTTTTTTCGTCTAAATTAGCATAGGATCATAACTATTAACGAAAACTGTATGAAGTGGTTTTATAAGGACTATATAATTTTAAGTTCATGAATATAGAGTAACGTTGATGCCAATTCAGTGTTCAAATAAATATGTGGCGAAAATGGCCGAGGGTCGCATTTAACCCGCGTAGTTTGACATATTTTATTCTTGAAAACCTTAATAAAGGACCTGAAAAAAAAAGGAAATTAAGCTGGTAGATGTACCAGAATTTGCAACAGAGCACCATTTTTAAGAATGTGATCTTTGAAAATTCGGGTACGCACTTACCCCAACTCATCCTATTTTTTTCATCTAAATATAATGTTAAAAAAAAGAAGGCAAAACTTACCAGACAGAAAGTTCATTTTGCTTGAGGACTCAGCAGAAGGATGGCGCATAAACAAAAAGACTGAAGTAAGTGTTACTCGTTGTCGTATCGTTAGAGTTATGTTAGCCCATGGGAAATATTCCGTAGAAATGAACTCGAGGACAGCTGGATCAAAAGTGATCATCCAACTTAAAAAACAAAAGGAACTTTAAAAATCCAATTGATGTGAATATCTGACAAATGACGGCTATAAAAATCCTATTTACGGACGTCTGGTAACTTAACATACAGGACTAGATAACCTTACTTTCTATAAACCAGGGTAACACAAACCTCTCAACATCATGACTAATTTGCATAGCCACTGGGTAATTTACGGTCTGGTTTTATCTATAGTAATCGGCAATAGTTTGGTCAAGCCTGATGGGAACCAGCAACTCAGGTCTAATAGCTACCAGGGCCATTGAAACTCTCTCTTCTCTTGTCCTGCAAAATTACATCCAACGCCACCTATATAAGGAGGGGTTACTGCATCACAGCATAAAAACAAACAGCACTGATCGTTCCCTTGAGACTTCTTTCAATATCATGATTGACTTCCCAGAAGGAATTCTCCCTAATGAGTCTTTTAAAGGGATAATAGCGGTTTTTTGATGAAAGATAAAGTGGCTAAATATTAATAATTGAGCCAAGAGAAGGAGTCGTTTGTGATAGTTTTATCAGTACTAGTAACAGGGGCGGATACGAAAATAGCTTTTGGGAGGGGCACCAAATGGGAAAAATCCCCCCCCCCCCTGTTTAATTTTGTACAAAATACAGTTCTCATGTGGTTCCGTCAAAATTTTTTTCAATGAGCCCGAAAATCCATTCAATCTACTTTATAGTACAAAAATATTACATCCTAATTTACTTCGAATGAGATGGTAAACTATTTTTTAACATTTTGAGACAATAAACATCTAAACCTTATATAATTTCACCAAAATGGTAAAATAATACACGGCATTACTTAAAAATAGTCATAATGATCAAACTAAGCAGGTTGTAAAAAATCAGGACTTTTTTTTTTAGAAAAGAATGAATAAAAAATAAATTAAATAAAATAAAAACTATGACAAAATCTGATTTTTTAAAAATTTAAATCTATTTTTTTATTTCTTAAGAGATCTTTAAAAAATTCAAATATTAATAAATGTAAAAACATAGGTAAACTTGAAATTGATGCTTTAAAACTTACAAAGGGGGCCACGATGGCCTAGAGGAAGAGAATTCTCCTCGTAAGCAAGTGGTCGCGGGTTCGAGTTCCGCTTTGCCCATGGTTGTTATTTCAACCTCTTTGTGCCTTAAATCTGTCCTGTTCTTGTCAGTAGGCAAAGCCCATAGTACGCAGTCTTCATGTATGTCGAAGCTGATGGCTTCTGTATAAAAAAACTTACAAAAAAAATTTTATTTCAAGTGCTATTTCACCCGAATATTTTTCAACAATTTAGGATGGATCGCATAGTAGTTCACTACAAACACAGGAAAGTAGAGTAAAATAAACAAATTGAGTAGTGGTTATACGAGAAGAACATCAAATAAGAACTGAAGGGGCAAGTGGATAAAGGTGATAGGTGACAATTTTGGAAAAACATACTTTTTACCATGGATGAAGGTGAAAAGGCAATATTTTCTTTTTGAAAGCTTTTTCTAGATATTTAAAAAATGTCACATATCACCTTTATTCACTTGCCCCTTCAATTGTGCTTGTGAGTTAACACTATTAAACACACACTAATTTGAATTTGTGTAAATCGGCGAAATTCAAAAGTCACATAACACCTTTATTCACTTGTCCCTTCGAACTGGCTTTAACGAATTTAATGGTGAATCTTGATGTAATTTCCCTCTTAAGAGATGGAAATGCACATGATAATAATCAATTATAGCTGTTTAATATTCAACATAGTATCCCTAAATCCTGGTGGCAAAAGATAAGCTAATGTCCTATCAGATTAAAGTAATGAGCAATCTTGTTAAATTTCTTTAGTATTGTTTGATTCTAGAAAAAGTCTCACTGCAGTGTTTTTCTCATTTTGACCAACATTCACGTCATGAAAGAGCACAATTTCTTTACAGTTTCTTGAGTGATGTTAATAAAATCCATAAGCAATTAGCAAACTTCAGTCCAATATTTCCCTGCCTTACCTCTGCAAGGCCCGCAATTTCGAATTTTTCCGGAGGAGGGAAGAGGTGTATACTCAGTTTAAATTGTATTGAAAGCAACAAAAACCACCCTCATTTACATATAAAAGCACTAATTGTTCAAAGTCGGGGAGGAGGGCATTGTACCCTTCTGACCCTCTAAGTGACGGACCTGTCTTTAACGTGGCATGGCTACAGTGAAGGTATTACTTGTGTTTACTTCATTACATCAAAAAGTCTAGCTGTTCTACTATCATGCACAATTGCACATGCTTCTTACGATTCTTTGATTCGCGTTGAGAACCGAAACGGCGTAAGTACACGACTTATGTCTTTCCTGCACTAAACGGAAGCCGTCGCTCCTTAATAAAGTTTTGTTGAGCAAGGATTTACTTCCTTACTGCATTAGTCGATTTCATGAAAATACGGTAAAACCACAGCTAACTTAAGTTGAAAAAAATGTGACTTACGTCCTGTCTGAAATATTCGATTCACTTGTTTTAGCGTCAATAAACTCTCAAGATGTGTAATATGGAACTCCAGCAAACAGGAGGCATTTTCAATTTCCTTTAGATCTATATCATTTTGCACCAGCGAAAAAATAAATAAGATTTCTATGCTTTAATATTTTTGGGCGCCACAATTCTTTTAATATGAGTGGAGAATGACTGAAAATGCTGAATCACTTTCTAGTCTGTCAAGCTGTGGTGTAGTTTTGAAGAAAAAAAAAGTGACGAACTTTCACAGATGTGAACGCGTGAACATAAGAGTGGTCGAAGCTAAAAACAAGTTGGAATCAAAAAGTGGATGAAAACGAGGGTCGCTTCAGGTAAAATGAAAATGCGGAGCAGCGCATTCTCTCTCCCCCCCCCCGACTATACACCTGCTGTCAAGGCAGGAAGCAAATTTTTTATGTACAAAACAAAATTAGTAGTTAAAATGATAGTGAAAAATTAAACCTTCTGGTTCAGTTGTGGAAAAATCCGCTGTACCTCAAACAGCTTTCATGCACCCAACACTGTGATTGCTCTGTTACAGTTGTGCGATCTTTGGACCTTGAATAATACCATCGGTGGATTTTCACTTAGGTGGTCTCAGTATTTTTTTAAAATTTATAAATAATCAAAGAAAGTTTTCTGAAGTCTCCCCGAGATATAACTGATCTTTAAACACTATTCTTTGCAAATCGAAAAGTTATGCCCCACATTCTGATGAGAATATCGAGCGTTGTTGAAATGATGATATGCACCCCCCCCCCCCAAAATGATATTTCTCTGTATATTTAAATGAAAAAAAAACAGTTTATATGGATAAATTTTTTTAGAGAATACTTTTTGGTGGATTATTTCAGCAAAAATAAAAATTCATTTAACGAAAAATCCTTACATGACGGAAAAAATGGATGTTATTTTCGAAATCAGCACGCCAAATAATAAAAAATACGCAAAAACTTATTATCATTTTTTCAAAAAGTTTAATTCTGTAGATTTGTGCTATTCATGCTGTGCGATTGATTTTGCTTATTCATAGCAAATATACTCGAATCGAACACCTATCATTCAGAATAGCAGCATACACTTAAGTATTACTTGCGATACCTGAGCAATCGCTATGGTGCAATTCGGCGTAGTTAAAAAAAAAAAAAAAATGCCAAGAGATATTTCAATGTTACTTGCACTAATATTTGACGTTGGATTCTTTGTTTGTGAATTACTAATTATTGTACCGCACACATTTTCAAAAATCGTTAAGGATGTGCACTTTCATCCCAACTTGATTCCACAACAGTTCCTTTCTGGTAAGTTTATATTTCTCAGATTAAGAATGTCTCCTCGGCGTCAACAGGAAGGTCCAATCGCAGTAGTTTCGTGGCATTTAAAATTTTAATTTAATGCTAGTACTTTTCTATTAGACTATTTTATTCTTTACAAAAAATGACTAGCATCGCAAATATCAGAATACTCATTACTTTGCCCACGTAAACTATACAGCACAGATTAACATCATATGATATGCTACCTCCATACTCTCACACACTTCGCGAAGGCAGTTGACGGAGCAGGTGCTACCTGCTTCTTTGTTGCTATCACTACTTTGTTGTGACCTTTCAACCTCTGAACCTGTCCCCTTTCCATTTTATGGGACTGTTTTTCAGAAATTATTTTAAAACCCTGTTTAATCTAAGTAATTTTTTCGTCACATCTTCTTCCTTTTTATATTTTTACTTTAGATTCCTAGTTATTCAGGCATCCTATATTATATCATTAAGCACCTATCTTTTTGACATTAAAAGAAATATACTTCGGGGCCCACGGTGGCCTTGAGGTGGAGTTTTCTCCTCGTAAGCAAGTAATCGCGGGTTTGAATCCCACCCTTCCCATGGTTGTTATTTCAACCTCTTTGTGCCGTAAATCTGTCCTGTGTTTGTCAGGAGGCAAGGCGCATAGTACGCAGTCCTCATGTATGTCGAAGCTGATGACTTCTGTATAAAAAAAAGAAAAAAGAAATATACTTATTTCTTTGGGGACTCTGTGGTAGAAGCTGCGTTTTCTAAGCCAGAGGCCGTGGGTTCGATTCCCACCGCGCCTTAGGTATTCTTTCCTTCCCTTGTATTGTAAAATCTTTCCTATATTTGTCCGGAGGCAAGGTGCCTGGTACGCTGTCCTTTATGTGAAGCTGATCAGCTCCTAAGTTTTTTTTTCTTCCAGAAGCCATCAGCTTCAACATACATGAGGACTGCGTACTATGCTCCTTGCCTCCTGACAAACACAGGACATATTTGCGCCACAGAGAGGATGAAATAACTCCATGGGCAGGGCGGGATTCAAACCCGTGACCACTTGCTCACGAGGAGAGTACTCTACCTCTAGGCCCACGTGGCTCCCCCAGCTCCTAAGTAAAGAATAAAAAAATACTTATTCAGTTTTTAATTTTCCTCCAACAAAGGATATAATTCATTTCTGACAAAATGGAACTTAATACTTAGTATTGTCTAGTGAAATCATGGTTTGCTAGTTTGATGAATTATTATTCATAAAAAAAGTATAAAATATGCAAATTATGCAAATTAAATGAAACGTAGTTTCACGTGACCAGTCTGACTCCTTCCTCTCTCAGTCATGCGTGGCAGGTGTGAGGCGTTTATGCCATTTGCTGAAAATTTATTGGCCATGATCCCTACGAAAAGAAGTTGGTTTCTTTAGAAGCTGAATGCTTCGACTGTAGCGATAATTCTCCAGATTTTGTTGAATTCAAATTATTTTCGACAAGTCTTGCAGCTTAAAAGTGAGCATAACTTCTTTAAGTTAGCTTCCAGTAATTAAATAGAAAATAGTAAAGACTGCTTACTGTGAACTCCAAAATTTCACAAATCCTGAAGTTAGTCGGAGGACTTTAAAATGGTGTGATTCTAAAAGGTATGTAAATGGAGGGGTTTTTTTTCCTTTCATATTTCGGTGTGCAATGCTTAATAGTTTTGAATTATCCAAAGAAAAAAAAAAAGCTTCATACATAGTTGAATATAAACTTTAAGGAAATCACAATTTGTTGTATCAATGGAATTCGTTAGAAATAAATCTGACTATGAACGCCACTTTCAATGATTACATCCTTGTTATTTTAATTTTTAATTATTCAAAATCCTTCGTCCACTACAAAAAAAAGTCGAGAATTTATCTTCTGAAACAATCCAGCTTTTGTACACATTTGTTTAAAAATTCAAAGAATAAAGTTCATTAAATTTCATTAAAAAATGAAAATTTAGGAGATTTTAAGGTTAGCTCCTATTATCACGTTGATAACTTGTGCTATGAAAGCTTCAGTAGTCGCTAGACTAAGTAGCGTATCTTGAAACAAATCCTTGGTAGGACAATTTTCAAGGTCTCAGTTTGTCATGTCTTACAATTACATTGTTTAAATATCTACATTAGTGTTTCTACTAAAATTAGTTAATACTTTTACGGAACAGCTCAACATGTCGCAAACGAAAACGACGTATAAATAACTTCTGAAATAAGTATTTGCAATGTTAAATACTTTGATTTTCACAAACTTTTGCGCCACGAATAAAAAACGTAAAATACGAACATTTGAGATTCTAGGTAAACTCTTATGGACACTAGTGCAATTGTCCCTAGAACTTCAGTTGTCTCAAACCATGATTGTAACCAAAAAATGACTTCAGTAAGAGTTTTCAAAACATTACTTTAGGATTTGGCCAATAGTTAAATGTCTGTACACTGACGAATATTTACGGTAAAGCTCTGCTCCTTCGTTTTTCACGTAACCTTTCCCAAATAGCGCATAAATGACTAGTAAAATGTATTTACAATGTGAGACTTCACAACTCCTTCTGCCCCAAAATGTCATTCTGTTTCTAATGAAAAGTTACTTTTATTTTCCTAATTAAAATTTAAATTGAGTAAAATATTTAAGTTTGCGAAATATACATGTATTAAGTACACAAGCTTATATTCAATTCTATTTGAATTGTCATAAGTTCCCCCCCTCCCCCCGAGGACAGTCGAACATGAAGGAAATTTTAATGATTTTTAACTTTGTTTCTTGAAGCTGATTCGTAATTACAACGTTGGAAAGAATAATTTCCTGAAATATCTCAACGCTAGAATTATCATTTGAGTAGCTTACTTTCAAAAAGTAATTCCTCATTTTTTTCTCATATTCACACTTCAGGAAAAAATACTAGACTGGCGTGGCTTTGAAATTGTAAAACATACTGTCTAAAATTTTTTCGTGCGACCTCCGCCGCATCTGCGCACGCGCCAAGTCTCTTCCGACTTTCTCGAAGCAGGGAGGAAATGCAACGAGGAAGTAGCAAGCGAATAAAAGCTGAAGGCATCGGGAAGTGCGCATCCTAAACCTATCTCCCCTATTTCAAATGGGAGCGTTCGTGGCTGCCAGGCGCACAAAACGCAAATAGACAGTAACTGCTAGTAAAGCGCAAAAAAGTCGTCGAAATTACGCAACGTTTTGTTTTGTCAGAAAACTTTCAATGTGTAGAAATGACTGAAATGTACACGGTATTTCAAAAAAGTTCTATGATTCTAAATAATTTTACCACTTTAAGTTTCAACTAATTTCAAATTTTACTTGCATTTCTTTTTTGATTTTTTACCCATAGTTTTCTATTAAGCTACGTTGTCAACAAATTTGTACATTAAAGAATGTGTCGGAGAGCTTGAACATTTTAAAAACTTAAATCTCTGGAGAAATTCCTAATTTTTAAAATATTAGTTTCCCAGACAATCTATGCACAACTTAACTTAAATAAATAAAATCTAACAAATTACTAAATTTCAAACGTATCGAACAAAGTCGCAAGGAATATTTTACTCATCCGGGAGGAAAAAGTATTTTCAGAAAAAAAATGCACTTCAAAATTTGAAATGTGTTAAACTGCTTCAACTGAAGTCATAAGTCAAATTAGATGTCATTTTCATACATTGACACTAGGGGAGAGAGGGTCTGCTTTTTATTGTATAGTTTACCTTTCTCTTTTCTGTAGGCATAATTGGTAAATATGTACTATTGGTGTTGAATTGTGATAGCAAAATTATGGGTTGATAGAAAACTAGATTCCCCAAGAGTTTTAGAATCGGGTACGTAAGGGATGGGGAAATTTACTATTGTATGCCCGGCAGATTTTTTTTTTCAGCACTTTGGAGCTCGAAGCAAAAAGTGCAAGATAAATAAACATAATCATAAAATCTAAATGAGTAGCGAGAAATGCTTAAAAGCATTCAAGATTTTTTCTTAAATTTTAGGCATCTTCAACCTCAACTGAGAAATAGTCTGCAGACTTTCTTAAGAATCTGACTTGCGTCCGCTGTTTCTGCCACCAGGTTCGTAAGTACCGTGAATTTTCTTAAACTAAATTGAAAATTTTCCTGTATTTCAGTTGTCTACTTATTTTGTAACTGTACTCCTGGCGCAATACATTTATAAAATAAGTACACAAAGGAATACTTTTCGTGCCCTTGGTTTCTAATTGTTTTCTACTTTGAAAATAGTCGAATGATTTAATTAAGCAATTTATTTAGCAATTCGAAACTCAATTTACTCTATGAACTGATTGATGGGACAAATAACTGTTACAAAGGGGAATAAAATAAATCGTGCATTACTAAAATAGATTTTTTACTGATTGTAAAAAATATTTTTGGCAGTTTTCAGGAGTTTATTTTTCTTGTGGGATTGTTTCTCACACGGAACGGAAAGGGTTTTTTTTATATAAACTCGTTTTTACACTATCACGCTCTTACTTTAAAATAAAGTAGTAAAGTCTTTATTTCTACAGAACAGTGTTGGAATTCCGCGAACTAATGCTTTGGATTTAAATTGTTTTTCAATAGTCATTGATACTGATTTCTAGCAATTCCATTTTAAGGAGTCTTGCTGTTTCATTTGTAGTATTGGACCTTTACAATCATAGTTAACCCATTAATGTCTGGCGTCCCCTTTTAGGGACGGTCCAAAAACGGGTCTGAATTTCCCGAACCAAATAATCGTGATCAATTAGTAAATTGATATTGTTGCAATTCATTTTTAACAGATTGCAGCACATAACCATTGTAAAGTGTGTTCTGTAGCCAGGGACGTAACTAGAGGGGGGCAGACGGGGCTTGTGCCCCGGGCGCCAGATTTTAGGGGCGCTGAACTGGCTTAATAACTGCATAATGCTCTTTTCATTATTTAAAAAAAAGCCATTTTTAAAAGCCAGCTCTCCTTAAAAAAAAGCTGAATGCAGGCACAGGCAAACAGTTACAGAAATGTCTTTTAATGTGGAGATTCAGTTCAAAGTTCTCTCTCTCTTTTAGAAAATGCTCTCTGGTTTTTTAAAAATTGAACTCAAGTGAGAAATTTTAAACCTACTATCAATCTAATTTTGGCATCCTCAGGACTAGTCCTAGAGGAAATCAATACAAGCAGCCACTTGGGAGGGGGGGGCGTCAAATAAAGAAGGGCGCTATCACAGCCGATAAACAAAAAAAAAAAAACTTGAGAAAAATGTTAAATGCAAAAACAGGAAAAGTTTTTTTTTTTTTTTTTCACCTTCTAAGTTCAATCTACTATGTCTAGTTTTCAGAAAGAAGTGAGGGGGAACAGGTAAGATTATTTAGCAACTGCTTTAAACATTAAGTCTATTTGGATGCTCCAATTTTTTATTAAATAATATTTTAGATATATAAGTATTTCTGAATAATTTGAAAAATAAAAAGGACCGGTTTTAAAGTAAATCACTTCATCGGGTTCCCGAAAAATAAACATCATTAAACAAACCAATATTTTGCTTAGTTGATGTGAAAATTACATTTTGGCTACTTTTGGTCAATCACTGCAATATGGGGTTGGCATTGAGAGTAGAGTTAAGAGCAAGAATCTGAGAAACTGTCACGCCTAGCATTATGAGGTGATTCATGACTTCTCAGATTTTCTCCCAAAAATTACCAAATGTTTATTATCTTATTGAAAGACCAAATCCAGAATGTTTTGTTCTAAAGTTGAGTTGTTTAGTTTTTATGGATCCCTAAAGATGAAGGTGTGGCATCAAAAATTAAGCGGATTTTCAAGACATGGAAGTTGCCGTGGGCCAAAACTCTTACCAGGAACTGTTTTACTCCAATTTTCTTTTTGTATATGGAATATAGAAGGTTGAAACTTTACAAAATGAATGTTAAAATTGTGGTAAGTTGTTGCCGTAAGGTCAGTGAAGGCCCTCAAAACAAGACGTTTTTGACGTTTTTAGCGTTTTTGATTTCCAAAAATAGCTTGTACATTTCAGTTGGCACTGCAAAAGTAGTGTCGTTTGAAAGACCAGTGTAAGCACTTTAAAATAATGTATAAATAACCGAGGAAAGTTCAACGTGCTTTTAGTTGCGTAAGGCCGAAATATGAAAAATGTCATATTTTACCGATATTCAAACGGTCATAACTTCCTCTACCAACAACATATTGAAATATTTTTTTTGCCAATATCATACTCTATTCTTTGTCTTAACAGAACAGATGAGTCCTTAGAGGTGAAATGTAAAAAAATTTTTTACAAAAAATGTACAGGAAAAAATACAATTTAAATTATGGTTTTAAATAAATAAATTGTACAGAATATTTTTCAGCCATAATATGTAATGTTTCGTAAAGTATTGAAAAAACAAAATCTAATTTAAAAACATTTGTTCAATAATTCACTTTTTGTAATGTCGGTTTTTTAATGTTCTCGTTCCTTTTCTTACACAGCAATGTTTAGGATTTTTAAGTTTCTTAAAGTTTCATTGTACACTTCTTTTAATGCTGAATATTGGATTGGTTAAAAAAATTACATTTTTTTACTTAAGAATTTTTCTAAAGTGAAATTCATGAAAATATTTTTGATTTTCAAGTATTTAAGGCTTTCAAAATTTCTTTCGTTTCAAGTAGTTTTCAAACGCATTAAATAATTTCTTTTCTTCTTTTTTTCTTAATTTCAAAATTAAAATTACTGAAAAACTTGAGATAAACTGAATGAAGATAGAACTCTCCTTTTACACGATTCCCAATTTTTCAATTCTAAATTCAAAAAACTGTTTTTGTTTGGAAAGTATTTCAGGAAAGTATTTACTCAACTTGTATTTATTATTGTTTTATTATTATTATCATAACTGTCTAAGTTATCATTTGATGCTATAGAAAAAGTTTTGCAGCCAAAAATGCTCGTAAAATAAAGTTCCATTGTCTAAGTTATCATTTGATGATATAGAAAAAGTTTTGCAGCCAAAAAAGCTCGTAAAATGAAGTTCTAATGTTTTCGTTTTTTAATGTAAGTGATGTAAAGCTGATACTAAATATAAATGTATTTAAAAATGTTTCCTCATTATTAGTCTTTTATTGAATAACTAAATACTATTTTCTAAAAGTTTAATCTATTCATTTTGATTCAGCCCACATATACTTCGATCTCATTTTATAATACTTTTCACATTTGAAATCGTTACAGTATGAAAAAAAGAAGTCTATGAGCTATAAGCAATTCTCAAATTGAAATGCGTGAGAAGTTTTAGAATTAATTTGACATTTTAACTTAAAAACTTTTGTAAACTGATAAGCATACTTTCAAAAAAAAAGCACATTAAGCATCTGAGCAGAAAATGTATGAGAAAATGGAGCTCTAAAACCAATGCGTGTCGGTGGTCGGTTTTGGCCCGATATTCAGGGGTATGAAGAGGGACAACTGGTCCCTTTGGCTTTGAAAAAGTATTGTATGTATTTAGCTGTGCTTTTTGTTCATTTTCTATGTAATATACGTTGAGTTATACCCTTATATGTATTCCCAGCTTCCCAGTTTATGTTAATTGCTGATTTTATTTCTTATAAAATGTCTTTTTAAATATTATATCGTAGGCAGAAAACATTTTAGTAAAAAAAGTATGTACTCTCTGGGGTCTATCGTAACTCTTAAGGGACGATTTTTCTTTCCTTAATAAAAAATTATTTTTTACATGATATTTTTTTCCTGTCCATTAAAAACAGTTTAGTAACTAGTATACAAAATATCTTTGGAAAAAAAGTCAGGCATTAATGGGTTAATCAAATTGATCTTGATTTGACTTTGAGGGATTTGAGTTTCAAAGGATATAATTATCAATTAGCTTTAATCTTAAATATTTAATTTTCTAAATGCGAATATAGGAAAGTTGTACCTTGCTCTGATCTAGGAGGGTCAAGGGTTAATGTTTTCCTATAAAGCGATCAATGTAGTATAAACCGGTGTGGTAGTTCAATATCGAAAAATAAGTGGGGATCAATGCCTTAGATCTTACTTCGTGCCAGAATACAACTTTGATCCACCACCCTTCCAGTTTATGTAGTCATATCTGTACTTAAGCGCTAGATTAACCTAAGTCCATTTCCGTTCCTTTTCAGAAGAGTGCGAAAAGGGTGCATACAAAGGATGAGACTCGCGCTCTTTTAATGCTGATAAATAAATTTGAAAGAATTTCTATAACTCTCATGGATCGATGCGGAATAAGATTCTACATATATAGCAGTAATAAAGTGAAAATCACCATTTTTGGACTTAACTATAGTCTGGCTCTGAGGAATAGATATAATGGCGTCTTTAAATTGAATCTGCACGTAAGTGCACTAGTTTGCTGTTATGACCATCTTGTTTGATCATTGAAAACGCCTCAATTTGACTAACTTAAGCTAATAGCTTAGCTTTGAGTTTTAACTGCAGTGTGAAATTACTTGAAGAGAAGCAATTGCGACCAGTGGACAATAGTTTAGCGAAATTACGAAGCTGTAAAGTTCGTAAGAAAAGTTATATAGACCAGTTTCGAAATTGTAGGTTAATATTTCTTTAATTTGATCTGTGAATAAACAATTGCCCTCCCCCCCTACTTTTAAAAGCTAAGTTTCTTAAAACTGGGAGGTCAACAGATTGCTATACGGAACATCGGGCTTCCGAAATAAAAATAAATGCTCCGAGGACTGGATTAAAAAACTCGGCAACAAACCTAGTGCTGAACAAAAAATATAAATGAATAGTAAATGCCAGTACACAAAGTGGGAGGTCGTATTTCGACTTAGTAATTACAGAGTAAGTATAATTTCATCAGAGTGAAATTTGGAAAAAAAATACTGTTTGTTTAAATTCAGTGAAAATTGGAATAAAAAGGAAACTTGTCTCTTATAAACTATCAAAAGCACAGCGAGGGTTTTTTGCATGAACTTCATGTAGTGGGGATTGCGTAGATAAAGTAAAAGGTAGCTGTAGATAATGAGACAAATCTCAAAACTTGTTAATATTTACCATGATGAAATGCATTTTAAGCATTACGTGCTTAAATTTCTGTTCGTAAGACTGTTGGGAGGTACGTTAAAAATTTATCGTCAAAATTAAGGCAGACTAGTCAAAACTATATGCGCTAATTTAACATATTCGCCTATCATAAAATTTCAAGAATTTTTGTAAGATTACATAACTTTTAGACTTAATTTTATTTATTGGAGTTTACCGCACTAAAATTCCCAAACTGGTTTCGCTATGAAACTTCGTAAAAAGACAAATGCTTCTGAGGAATTGTATTTCCTTTCTACAACGGAAAACCTTTGCAATAACTAACACATTTTTTATTGCATGTCTTAACGCTAAAAAAACTGCCGCTATTCGTGAAGTAAATTTTGAAATGACGTAATTGGCAATGTAAAGTGATCTTACTGTGTTTGGTAACCCAGTTTCTAATGGTTTATTTACTCAAATGTTTAGTAAAAAAGCAAAAATCGGGAAATACCTGACAGGGTTAAAAAAAGTGGTACAGTTTCTGATATTTTCTGCTTTCAATTTATCTTTTGGAATTTACCGGAATATCTAATTTTAAATTTTCTTTTAGGGTGCTCGGGTTATGATCATCTGGAAGTGTTTTCATCTTGGACTTCCGTTGATCTACGGCAAGGAAGTTTCCATGTGAAACAATAATCAAGGTGTGAGCTTCCTCTACCATTGAAAGCTTGTTAACTGACGCTGTCAGTTTAGTTTTAATAATATGCAAGTTAAATTACACCAAAAATATATAACGATCTTCGTAGAATAAAATATTGCAGGCGATATAAAGTTCAGATTCAAATTGTAAAACTTTATACAAAGCAGTAATAGATTTAAAAAAAGTACGTATTCATCGTTGCGAAACTTATTTGTAATCTTGCAGCAAGAGTTTTAAACGCTAATTCATACGAAATTATTCCTTTGGTGGTTGACTGAAAAGTAAAATGGAAATTGTAAACTTTAATGATGAATAACTGACAAAATTAAACTTAAGGAACACAAATATACAACAGCACAGTAGCTTGTTTATCAACAAATTTGACAACGGTAGTATTGCTTAATAGTACGTTAAGTATTTCACCTTCAAACGTGGTTTGAGTCGTCCTGCGGCACATTAGTAGACAACATAACTTCTGTGCATTGGCAGCGTCCGACGTTGCATTTTACCTGTCATATAATAGAGGTTGGAGCCCACTTAAACTGTAGGCGAGGTGAAAATTATACTGCCGTGCTAAACGCAAGTGATCTGCAGTCGAGCTGAAACTGATATAAAACTCTTTATTGCTCCTCCATGTATTTGATTTGGATGATGCTTTTTTAGAAGTTAAATAAAAAAAGTTTGTTCTCAAATGACCATAAAACATTATATGTGGGTAAAATACGTCACAAACCACTTGGTAGCGAGAACTCAATTTTGTTGAAGTGCAAATAAGAGTTTTGTGCTGAGCACGGCAGTATAGTGTTCTGTATTTAATTTTCTATAAAAATGCGCTGTTTAAATTTTTTAGCATCTGATATTTAAGGGCACGTTTTGATTGATCAAAAGCAGTCAAACGTAAGCTTAATGAAACCGGGCTCGTCATATTAATTATGTACAAACGCTGCTCACTTTCGTCGGGTTTCCCATTGCCTTTGTAAACATGGCTTAGGTGAAATTGACTGGAAGAAGTTTAATTTATATATCATGATCGTAACTACTGCAGAGGTTAAAATTTTAACAGTTGGGACAGAATAAGTGTTTAGTTCTTGACTAAAATAGCAAGAGAAATTTTTACTGTGTCAACGACTGAGTAAACTTAACTTAGCAAAGAAATTTATAATTAAGTTTAGAGACTAGTCGCGAGTGTTCCAAAGTTGGTAAGAATTTTCGATGCATTTTTGCCTATTTGGCAATTTTTACTGATACAACAGGTTTTTTGTTCATGCCTTTGAAATGTAGACGTTAAAGTGTAGAATATATCCAGAATAATTTGAAACAACGTAAAGAGGGTTAGTTCCTAGATTAATCTTCTAATGGATTTGAGTTTTCGTTTTGGTATGCTTGAACCTACTAAACCTTAGAACTAATTTATGCTTTAAAAGAAGTTTTAATGCGTTATTTGCATTTCTTAAATTGAATTGATCAAAAGATTTCGCCTCAACGTAAACAAAATTTTCTAAATTTAATTTTTAAGGCTTCAAGAAGCCAGTTCAATATTGAACTAACAGTTAATGCAATGCAAGTTTGAAAGTTCTCTTTTATAGTTCTAACTAGCTAGCATTTATAAAGCAATGTTTTGGGAAACATAAGTCTTGCTATGCCAAAAATTTAGAACTTCTCGCAGCCTTGTGTCAACATATACTTACCAGTTTAAGTTTGAACTCTTTCATTGGATTAATATATGACGATATTATAAGGCTTTAAATTATTTAAACTGAATTAGATTCTAAAAGTCAGCCTTGAAATTTTGCAATTACATTCCTTTTGTGGGAATCAGATATTTCCAAATCCAGTTATGAAAAGAACACAAAATTGTGAAACTTTTCAGGATAACTCTCATATGTTCTGGAAAGTAAATTTTTCATTAGTTTTTCCTTGGAAACTGATCAGACATTTGTTCTAAATATGCTTTAAAAATGTAAGATTCTCTGGTTTAGCACACATGCCGTCCTTTAGCGTTTTTAAGTGTGTGCGTTTAATAAAGTGGAAATAAGTGGAAATACAAATCTTCATATTGAAACACGCACTTTTATTTTGAAAGTGTAAAATATTAATCCTAAATTACTAAACTTTGAGATTAAATAGATGAATTTTGATCCAATAGTAAAGTAAACAACGAAAGATTTTTTACCCCATTGTGCGCGTCTTGATTGATACTGAATTATAATTAACTTCGTAAAATTACCAAAATAGCGGTACAATATCGATCTCTTGATAGTTTGTACCTAAAGTATTTTTAGACTGGAATAATCCTAAGTATAAACTAAGAGGCACACACATGAATATCTAATAACTTTTCTGGTACTTATAAGTTTTTCAACGATCTTGATATTAACTTAAAATTTACTCGAAATAAACAAGGGGTTGAAATTTCAGTGAAGTCGTTGTTTAAAGGTATGTTTTTCATAAGCTGCGCAAAATAATGTTAAGGTAATAGCATGTTTTAACAGCTCTGTCGACTGAATAGAAGTGCCGGCCTTCTGTTCAGTCGCATCGAGCAAATAATACGTAGGTTTAAATTTGTATTCAAAGGATGGTCGAGGTGGAAGCAAGATTTCCCCTTATTTGGAAATTTAATTTAAAATTAACTTCAGTTTCGTCGAAACATGAAATTATTCTCGACTGGCGAATAAACTAAAGTGAAAAAATTAAGGTGATCCTAAATTGAGTTAAGTTTTTGGAAGAGTTACAATTATTTTAAAGAGTAATTTCTATTAAAGTTGATAATGTGACTCTTAAATTTGAGTATGAACTTTATTTTAAAACGATACATTTAAGAGTTCTTATGAAAAGAATCTAGTTGCAAATCAAGATGAGAAAATGTTGTAATTAAAATTATATATCAAACCTTATGCTTCGATTAAGGATTTGCAGTAACATTCATTGGCAATATCACCCAAACCTAAATTAGCAAGTCTACAAACATGGTGGCGAGAAATGTTCGGTATCAAAAAAAAAAAAAAAACAGCTTTGGGAGTTTTTCGTACTGGAATTCAAATTAACGTTACAATCGTTGCAAATTAGGCAAAAACTATCTGTAAATCAATATTTAAACTTTCGCGTGTTATTTCGTTTGGTAGTTCAATATTTTATTTTCTGGAAAAATATCAAAATTTGAAGTTTAATTCACATGGGGGGGGGGGTGCAATTCTACATAAAGTGCTAGTAACCGAATTTAATGCGTGGCAATTCATGATGCAACAACTAGTGTAGTGCTCCTAGTGCAACAACTAGTGTAGTAATCCTGGTAAGTTGAGCTACGACCTTGATAATGTTAACCTCGCTTTGGAAAGTTCGATAAAGCTTTTAATTGGAACGCATTAGATTAAAAATGCTACATGAAAGTAACTGAACTTTCATGCAGAGTTAGCCTCACACGAAGGAATTATTTAGCTCCCTATACCACTCCTGAGGGGAAGACTTATTGCATCCTTAAGCGTGCCACAAGTAACAGGGAGTCAAATGCCCTCCTTAAGGAAGTGCCGCTGAGCAGTTTTAAGTGTAGCAGTATGCTTTTTGAGCAATAAGTTTCAGAAGTGAAATATTGTTTGCCAAATTTGTAGTTGCCTAGTTGTAGTATTTACCGACGAAATTATCACACCCTCAATTACTTTGTTAACCATTTGTATTTATCCATACAAAAATAAGTTGTGGTAAATCCTGCAAAAGTTTCCTTTTAAATCGAAATTTTTGAACATATTTTGTAGAATTTGTTCACTTTAGAAAATGGCTAAGTGCTGTTGATTAAATTCAATTGGCGTAGAATTGCCGACATTCAGAGTTGCAATTATTTGTAGTTTACAGCTGAAGTTACTGTTGAATTTTACATTATATAGTGGTGAAATAACGCACTTTTATTAATTTATAAAGCTCTTGCTGCGAAATTCTTTTCCCAATTGTTTCACCAGTGTTTAAATTGAGAATTTATGTATGAGTAAATTTTGTATTAAGGATTTTTAATGTTTTTCTTTTTCAGTATTTTAATTTGCCGTTTTTGAGATCTGAATTTATAATTATCACACTGCAAAACAGTTTAGTATAATCTTTGAACGACTAAGTATAAAACTAATTGATTCAAATATCTAGTACTGCAAATATTGAAGGATTATTTGTTATTCCCGTTCCTGATGTTAAGTTAGCTTAGTCACTTTATTTAAAGAATTAGAAATGTTTTATTCAGTTCTAGAATTTCAGAAACTTTAGAAAAATCTATTAAAATAAACATATTGAACTTGTCTATGGCGTGAAATATTTCGGATTTATTACGAGGTGTAAATTAAAGTGCCATCCAGGGTTATTTTTTCAGAAATGTTAGCTTTTATTAGTCATAATTATACTTGCCATAACAAATCCTTGGACAAAAATCTGCTTTGAAAGAAAATTGGAGTAGAGCTATTGAGCTAAAATATAACTCCTTTAAAAACTTAAATTAGATTTTGCTACTGATAAACTTTTCACTTTTTGCATGCAATACTAAATGTGTTTTAACATTTGACTTCAAGCAGTTACGACTTAGAAGCAGAAAGTATAGATCTCTTATTGCAAAATTGCTAAGTGCAAAATGAAGTTCAATGATGACCTAGTATGAATGTCCTTGACTCGACATCCTCTTACTGCAGCTTTAAAAGAATTTCTCTGTAGGAATTTTTAATGTATGAGTTAAAATTTTGAAACTTAACCTATTCAATTTTTGGGATCTATCAAAGTAATATACTGAACTCCAATTCCGAAAACTCCGCAGCATGAGAGGATCTAAACTCATTTGCAATGAGTATTGATAAGTTTTACAGAAAACTTCATGACTTCTCGAGACTGCAAGAGCAACATTTGGAGCAGAGTTAATGATTTTGTTCAAAAATCGATTATCTAAAGGAAAACCGAAACACATTTTATAGGTGTTAATGAATTCGTATATCATATCAAACTAGGTTAATCTATTGACTAGCTTCAAAAATAGCTTTTTCCATTCAATACCTCAATTTTCGAATCAAACGAACATAGGTTAAATTAAAGGTATTAAAAAAGTACCCAATAAGGTGCAGATGGATATAGATTAGTTACTACGGATTATTTGAATATCTTGAGAAACTAAGACAAAAAATTTATCTCTACTTTTTCTAAAACTGTTCAACATGTTAATGTTAGTTTCCTTAGCTGTATTTTTATGTGCGGTTCAAAGCAATAAATGTTCAAATTCAGCCAATCAGTTTATTCACGAAATTCGTAGTCTGTTTATATCTACTTTACTATTCATACTGATAAAAAGTGCTAAGCTCTTAATATTTGAGTTTTGTACTAGCTCAAATTTGGGCCTACAGAAATGTGTTTAATGTGTAGTGGAATCGCAAAACTAATGCTAAATTTAAGATCCATGAAAATTTTGGAACTTAATTCATACGACCGTTTTAATTTATACATAGTCTATAAATTTCTGAAAGTATTTGAACCAGGAGGATCAATAAAATTAATGGCAGACTATTTTGCATCTTAAAAAGTTTCTAACATAGTTTAATATTTTTTACATAAATAAAACTAATATTTAGAATATTTAATGTTGCAAAGTTCGAGCTTAAGTTTTTATTTTTGATAGATCATTCATAATGATTGAAATTGATTACTCTTGGGACGCAGATTGCGTTTCCTTCAATTCTATAAATTTAAGTGCAAACAAAAATAAATTTTAAGGGGAGTGGGTCGAAGCAACTCTATCACTTCGTTCTCTGCCCAATAACTTAGTCTATTTCAGTTCAATCAAGCATCTAATGAATTTCCAATCTTGGAAATTTACTCGTAACACTTAAAAAAAAAAGATGCTTGTTTTGGACTGAAAGTAAGACCAAACAAGTTTTCAATAAAGAGCTGTCAATTTTTGTAAGATTTGTCATTTGAAATAGCCATCGATATGGCTTGAAACTTAAAGAAAATTTATATCTAATAAAGCTTATTTGGTCTTCAAATACTAACTCCTTCTTTAGTAAGTTAGTGAAAGTATAAATATTTAGTCCTATAATTTAAGTTGTTGAAGGTGGTCAGGTTTTGATGAGCTGTATGTGTTTTATCGCGAACAATTAAAACGACCCCTCCCCAGCGGCTGAATTCAAACCCTGGCCATCTTTCGCTGCATGCTCACTAGAAAGGTAGACATTGTGTACTCATGAAATAATTTTAACATTACTAACAACTGGAATATACTTTTAGCTAGTAATTCTAGATTAGTGTAAGTAGATTATCTTTTAGAATAGGCAGAGCAAGAAGCTATAGAGTTGGCAGTCTTTTAATTAAACTAAAAACTGCTACAGGAATTTTCGTGATTAAATGTCAGTTTGGAACATTTGCTAAAACCGCGATTACTCAAAATACTTGCTCTTCAGTATTGTATGATAAATCTAAACTTATTTACTGAATTAAATCTTTTAAAACTCCCAGTGTTTAAAATATAATCTTATGAAAATTCGAATGTTATTTAATCTACCAGTTCTAAATTTCATTGGAAT
>JAXGGA010007957.1:0-59568 GCA_038373865.1 Uloborus plumipes
GAAAGTATCTACTTATTATTTTAAGTTTTAAAGGCAGTCTAAAATAGAAAATTTAATTGTAAGGGTTGGACACACTTTATCCAATATTAACAGTGAAATGACAATATAATTCATTTGTGGGGTTTGACCAAGAAAGCTTTGAGTCATAAAACAGAAAGGCTATTTTTTGCTATTAAAACCTACCTAATTATGCATATTTCTGCCATCAGGAAAAATAATATGTGTTGATTGCATATATTTTTAATGATTAACCTCTTAAATGGTCCAAGAAAAACAAAACTATTAAAAAACGTTCTTTTTAATTGTAAAAAAGTCAATTTTTCATTTTTTTCTAATTTTTCCGGAAAAAAACAGGAAAAAAACCGGTTTTTTTCCATCACTTCCAAATTTCCGGAAATTTTACATCTCTATCCAGGCCTCACAATGCTCCTACATTTTCTGAAAGATTCAATTTTTTAAAATTTTCGGACCCTGTTTCTAATTTTTACCGCCAAACACATATGCTCTTGTATTATGACAAACTCAAACAAGTGCTTCACCAAAAACGGCATGCTTTTTTTTGAGATTTTATAATCTTATGCATCCTGAAAATACTTCAATCACTTTAAAAGTTATAAGATATTTATCATTTGCTACCTCAAATAAACTTAGTTTATTTATTACTTTAATAATTTATTTATTTATTCAATTAATTTAAATTTGATTTGAGGGAATTTCCTTTTTAAGCGACTTCAACAAAGGAGGAGGTTATCAATTCAAAGCGTATACTTTTTTTTTGTTTGTTCGCACATAACATCTGATCTACTGAACCGATTTGGATTATTTTTTTTAATCGATAGAAGATGGTATAACTTAGGTACCATGCACTCATATGACGATATTTGTTCACTAGAAAAAAAGTTATTATGGAAAACAGTAAATTTCAAGTCATTTCCCCATTAAATGATTAAATTTTCAATCCATTGTTGCAAAAATTTGTTGCCTCGCAACAGCAATATTAATAGTAATCATGATGAAAATTTTGAACCAAGGCTTCTCTGGAGTAAGTATGAAATATTAATAAGTAGTCGAATTTAAAGCAATTCGTCCTAAATGATTAAATATGAAATCCATTGGTACAAAACGTGGTTGATATGAAACTGTAATAATAATGATAATGAGAATTTTAAATGAAGGCTTAACTAAATCAAACATGAAACTCATTAGCGGGCAACGTACATAGTATGTGTTAAAATCTTATGAACAACGAGAAACTAGAATTGCTTTGAAATATAAATTAGTTGAAAAGCCGTTGATATTTAAATGGCTTTGATTAAGCTAGTACACAAATAAATACCAGAGAATAACAAAGATTTTTTTTAGTGTCAATCGTTTAAAATTTTAGACGCGTTAATAGTTTCTTCCTTTTTCTTTCAGTTTATTTTATGGAGCATTTACTTAAGAAAATTAGGTGAAGTTTCATAATGGAAACATTACCTGATTTCATAAGTACACCTACTCTAAAAAGAATAAAATAAAATAATTTTGGAAAAAAAATAGAACCGAATTTAGTTGGAAATTGCTCTAAAAAGTAAAAAATAATTTTTTTCTTTGAACACCATCGAAACTACTTTTAAACATAAGTTTTGAAGTCGGCGCAAAAATGACAGGTAAAATGATATTTAAACATATTTTGCCAACATTTTTCAGAGAAACCATTGAAAATTAAAAGCAGAATATTTGTACCATTACACGAATGTGTAGTAATGAATAAAATGTATGCGAATGCTCTTAAAGAACCTGGATCCATTAAAATTTATATAGTTGAATTCATGGGCGCCCATATGCGAAATTTTAAGGGGGGGAGGCTCAGATATTTTCCTCGCAGTTTTCTGTTAAAAGATATATATAAATATATATATACACATGTGTGTGTTTCTTTGATATACATAGAGTATGAAAGTACTAGATTCGTTAAGATATAATTTTTTGTAATTTACTCTGACTTAATTGTTATTGAGATTACTAAACACAATTTGACCGCTTATAAACAATGCCGTATGTGCGTTGCAATGCCGTATCCAGAAAAAAATTTCGGGAAGGGCCCTTGTCGTACATTGACCAAGCACACACATTTTTGTGTGTTATGAGTCATTTTTCTTACTGGTCCCCCCCCTACTGTTTGTTGTGTGTGTGTATGTGTGCGTTTTATTCTTTTGTTGTTAATTGTTTGGACTGGCCTTTATTAGGGTAGGGATATCAAAAGAGGGATGCAATGAACTCTTTTAAGTAGGCTAGAATATTCGTAAATTTTGGGGGTCCGGGGGTTTCTTCCCGGGGAAATTTTCGGAAAAAAGTTTTCAAATTCTGCATTTTGAGGCCTTGTATGGGGCAATTGGGACTTCAAAAATATATTGGAAAATAGGCAAGCAAAAAATTTATAAATGTTCTGCATTCTTTTTAAAATTAAGATCAATAAAAAAATTTATTTTTTTTGTTTTGTAGTTTAACAAACGATTGACATTAATCAAGGGAGAGGAAGAACGAGGGAGGAGAAAAGATAAACACATCATCACTTGCTTACATCGATTTTCAGTATAGTTACACACAAATCACCGACAGAAACAGCACTTACTAGCATAAGCGTAGCGTCGGGGGGGCACAGGGGGGCACGTGCCCCCCCAACTTGTTGGACACTTTTTCTTTAGTATCTGAAATTTTATGAAATCAGAAGGAAATTAATCGACAGAATATCATTTGCATTTATTTTCCTTTATTTCATCTTTGAATTTTTTCTCACATGTATGTGGGTGAAGGGGGGTGGCACGGAGGAATTCCGGCTCTCCGGCGAAATTTTCAAAGTTTGGCACCAAATTTTTCCCGAAATTGGGGGACGAAAATCATCAGAAAGATTATTTCCTTTTATGAGCCAAAATTATTGTCTGAAAGATTTTTTTTGCCTAAAACAATCCTTAGGATTGCTAGTATTGTTTAATACAAGGCTTCCGGGGATGTTTTGCCCCTCCCCCGTCCAATTTCTGGGGATCACATTTTATTGTGACCTTCTCCAAGTATGTGGCATTACTAAAATAATAATTTAGATAATTATAAAAGTATAAAATCATACTATTTTGTTTACTTCTTTAAAAGGCATATTTTTTTAGTTCAATGTAACTATACTAACTACGCTAAAAAATAATTTTAATTTGAAAATATCATTTTCACGAAATCTGGCTGATTGAAAGAGGAAGAGGGAAAGAAGGAGAGAGAAAGAGAGATGAAAAAAAGATATATGACCCCTTTCTTTTATCTCACTGCCATGTAATGCAATGAAAAAACATAAATTAATATATTTAACTAGGGGATTTCTGTATAGAATTTAATTCTATTTCTTTACAAATCAAACATTTAAATTTTTTAAATGTTCCTTTCAAGCATTTGTCATTCATAATCATATCAGAAAGAAATTAAGTGCTAAATGCATGCAAGTAACAACAAAAGTCTTACAGTGCATAATGCAACAAAATACATCATTTGTTCTTGTCTAAAAACTACTTTGCATTACGTAATTTGTGTTTTTTTTTTCAAAACTCATTTTTGAATCTTTTCATATTGTGTCATTGTAATATGACAATTTTCCTAGCTGATAATTTGTAAAAATTTAATAAATATAATAATTTTAACTAATATATTGCTGTATTCTTTTTTTTAAAAGCAACAATTTAAATTTACATAATTGTTTACTATTATTTTGCAATTGTGTTTTTATAATTTTAATGAGTGCGTTTTGCATGACTATTTTTTTCCTCTGTCTCTCTCTTTTTTTTGGAGTAAGTGATCTATTTCTTCATTTCTTCCCATATTGGATATCGAGCTTGGTAACTAGGGTCAAAGGCAGTGTTCCTAACCGCTAGATCACATGGGATTGTTAGTTTTACTCTTAAAATAACTTTATGAAATGCCTCATTTCAGAAATTTTTCATGTATAATATTTTTCTCCCACGTCCCTCCTCTCTCATGCTTCGATTACTAATCGATTATCGTCAACGATTTGTCAAAACGCAAACTTATCTTATTTAGATCGAATGCTTAACTATTAAAGGGTGTTTGTTTTCCTCTTTTTCTCATATTTTTGCCATCTCAATTACTTCATATAAGGCCTCAAAATGCTGAAGTTTGTATCTGTTTTTCAAAATTTCCCGGGGAAGAACCCCCCGGACCCCGTGATATTAGGAATATTCTACTCTACACTCCACTTATAAAAAGAGTAATTGCATCATTCTTCTGATACCCATCCAGCTACTAGATCAATTCAAAAAAGAAAAAAAAAAGACAGCAAGGGCATCAAAAGAGAAAAAAGGCATATGGGGGGGGGGAGTGTTCAGCAAAAAAGACACACCAAGTAAACAAATGGTCAGTTTTGCTACCCCAATTTTCCTAAAAACAAAAGGGGCTTGATGGGGGGGGGGGCGTAACGGGGCTACGGGCCCCGTTGAATCTAAATCCGCTCTGGTAGTAACTGGTTACTGAGGGGGGAAAAGTTGGATTAATGGTGTGTGCAATTCATTGGAAAAGTAAGAACGAATTTTCCTCCAACGAAAAATCTAAGGGGCTCCACCTACACTCCAAAAATTCGAGACCTGTGCCCCCCCAAAACTTTTGGTCATGCTACGCCTATGCTTACTAGTAGAAAATGACCAGTAGTATAAAACGCATAAAATTTTTAAAAAAAAATAGTTTAGAGATTTAAAAAATGATTAACGAAAGAGCAGGGCCATCATTTCAAGTTTTTCCAGTGGGGCAAAGGGTCTAAGCACAATGCAATTTCATCGGAAAACATAAAAAAACCACGCCCACTTATATGTAAATACATTGATTTCTCAAAGCCAGGAGGGCAGTTGACCCCCCCTGCCCCCCCTAAGTGACGGGCCTGCGAAAGAGTAATATTCTGGCCATTCAGTTAATTCATAGTTTATTTATTTGATAAGAAATATAATTGAAGTACTTTTTAAAGAGTTTCAAAAATTGGTTTTCATTATACCATAGAACAGGTTTGGACCCGTCGTGCCCCCCTTCCACAACCCAAAATGTTTTGTAATGTAAAACAGAAAAAATTTTTCTTTTTTTTCAACTCCGCCAAAAATGCCGAGTTGTCTTACCATCTTTGGATCCACCCACTATTTATCTTAACCACTAGTCCGCAAACATAAGGGAGTTTCCCATGCCAATGCGGCGTCGGTTGGACCACGAATCTGCCTTTTTTTTCTATGGAAGAATGTAGGAAGAGACACAATGTTACAATTCTGAAAGTGATTTCAGTGCAGATTAGAGTTATTAAAATTTGGCATTTTTAATAACTTATTCATTTATGGGTGAAAAAAAAGTTTTCTAAATAAATAGTACTAAAAGCAAACAAAGTACTAATTTTCAAGGGGGGGCTCGAGCCCCCCCCTTGCCCCCCCCCCCCCTTATGGGCGCCCATGGTTGAATTGTAGTTGCGTATGATTCTATACATTGTTTTTGCGCCGACTTCAAAACTTATGTTTAAAAGTAGTTTCGATGGTGTTCAAAGAAAGAAATTATTTTTTACTTTTTAGAGCAATTTCCAACTGAAGTCGGTTCTATTTTTTTCCAAAATTATTTTATAGTTATTTTAAATTTGAGAAATTTCAAAGGCATAAAGTAGGGAAAGGATTGCATCATTTCCATATGAAAAATTCGGTTGAATTTAGCTTTTAACTATTTTTATCAAATCAGGGTATTTTCGTCTTGTTGCACATAAGATGTTGATATACATATCAAACTATAACAAATTAAAAATGAAGAATCAATTACGTTAAGATTAAGTTTCTATTATACATGTCCTTATGTTAACTGAAAAAAAAGATCACTTTCAAAATGTTTAAACTTTTTTACAGTGAGCTTATCCAGCAAGGTGTTTTAACAGCAAGGGATGTTGGCTGCTATTGGCTTTCTATACCTAGAGTTGGAGAATTTGTCAAAACCTTTATGTACGGCCGGAGAGCTACACTACAATATGTTCGAAGGACGAAATATAAAGAAATTTTGCAGTCTGAGTTGCGGCAAAGGAAATTACCCAGAAAAGCATTATTAGGAATTTTGTATCACATTTATGATATTATTGGCTCAGATTCTGTAACATGGTATGTATTACTTCATAGTGTACACCATTTTTTCTAGGAAAAACACTTTATGTAATCAGTTTCTGCAATTTTCAAAAGTAATTAAATTTTAGCTATGCAAAAGTGTTTTTTTCTTTTCTGAAGCACTGAAAGTATCTTGCTTGTTTATATAGCCCTAGCTAACTTATTTGACATTTTCTCACTAGGTGTGTTGTATAATTCCAACTTGTTTATTTAAATTTATCTTTAGAAATTTTCTATGTACTTAAAATGTTTATTATTTTAATACTTTCGGTTATATTTTCACTTTTTAAAGCAAATGTTAGGGCCCTGCTCCACATTGACTTAAAGCAGAAAAATAAAGCAGAAACGTAAAATGGATTACATAGCGTTCCTATGGAAGGTACCCGGATTTTCAGTTTCTGCCTTCGGTTTCGGTCGCGTTTTACACTGATGTGGAGCAGGGCCCTTAGTCTTTTTTTCATTTATTGTCTTAAAGCTAATATAAGCTTTTGTTACAAATGGAATACTTAATTAAGTTTTAATAAATTAAGGAAAGTTCCGTACGTAACAAATTTGCAATCCAGGTTAAATTAACATGATTAGTATGCAGAAAAACTGGGATCTGGTGGGAAAAACTAAAATTCAGAAAAACCGTATATTCATGCTGCATAAAACCAGCATTTCACTGTGCTTTTCTCATTGTTATACTCAGTTACTTTAATATAGGCGTATGAAGTTCAGAAATTTTGCATTGTCTCCATGGAAACTGTACGAAAGAAAACAGCTCCACTCTTTTTATGCACTGCTATTGAGGCATTTCATGTTTATCGAATTAGGTTTGTGCTTTTATTTATATCCTCATATATCAATCATTTCCCAATGTATTCTAACAAATCTAGTCATACATAAGCAAAGCAAATATTTCTATGAAAAAGATGTGCTTTATAACAGTTGATTTTTCAATAGAATAATAGTTTATGCACAAAGCAATTCTAAAGGTTTGCAATTAACCATTGTTGCAAAAGCTAAGTGGAAAAAAGTCCATATTGCCTAAACTATGACAACCATCTGGTGAAAAGTGTGGAGAGTGGGAAATAATTTTTTCTTTGAGACACCGGCTCTTGTTACACAGGGTATAATAACAGGTTTTTGTTAAATATAAAAAAGTTAATTTTATTTCTTGATATTTATAGTTATGCTCTCTTTTGTTTTTCTTTCAGTGTTGAAACTTCTATGGGTACTGTACTTCGGCTGCAAACTAATTTAGTCAACAATCGATAGCAGTTTTGAATGTGGACTGTGTTTGCTACCTCTTTGAAAAACGTTCGAACTATTTATATAAATTAAGAATTTATAAAGTTGTTGTGTTTGCTCCCTTATTTATTAAAATATTTTATTTACGTTTTGAGCACTGTAAATGCTTCCTGTTCCTATGTTGGTTATAAGAGACTAGAGCATTGTGTGACTCAGCTTCCGTATAAATAAACACTCTAACTCTGAATTATTTATTTTTATGTGTTTGAAAATATGGTTTTGTGTTCATATGAATTTTATACAGAAGCTTAAATTTTTGTATGAAAATTTTATACTTTTAAATTTAGACCATAGAGTATTGTTCAAAATAATTGTGATGTGTCGTATACGTCTTCCAAAATAGCTGACTCTATTTTTGTTTGTTTTGTTTATTATTATTGTGTCTTGTATGCTTAATTATTTATTCAGTGAATTTTTTAATATTTATTGCATTTCATTGTTTATTTAGGCTATTTTTACTGTGTACATTGACATTCAATGTATCTATGAGAAAATGCATCCCAAATTTAATTGCATAATAAAAAATATTTTTCTTGTTTCATCTCTATAGCTTTATTTAATGTGCCAACAGATTTCATATTTAAAGAATAAAATCTGCAATGAAACTATGAGTGCCATAATTGTGAATCAATGTTAGCTTAATTCACAGTTGGTATGTTTTGAAAATCCAGTTTTATTCAGTTTTAACCATCATGCTTAACACCTGCTTTAAACATAATTTTAGACAGTTGCTGTCAAAAACTTATAAATAATTTACAAAGCTTTCAAACTTTATTTGCAACAAATGTAACAGCATAGTTTATGAGAATGCTCAAATGGATAATAATGGCCAACACGGGATGGGTGTGTGAGCCCTTACGGCAAAGCTCTGGGTAAATCTCTCCCCTCCCTTCCTTTTTTTTTTTCATTCTAAAAAAATATACATTTATGTCATCTTGGTATCTTAAAATCCTCCAGTTTTTGCACCGTTGACTTTAAAAATGTCAGATTTTTAGCTGCAAAACTTTAACCTTTCGGCAAACATTTTCAGGTTGTAAATACTATTTTAACTGTTTGTAATACGTTGAAAAACGAGTTCTGTTTTGATTTCCTTTACACTCTGGATTTCTTATGCATTTCACGGATAGAGAAATTAGATTCATGGCTAAAAAAATTTTGAGCAATTTTTCACTGAACCTTAATTTTTTTTTTTTTTTCCCCTCAAAAAAGTATGAAGCATGTTATATCAAAACCCAAGAATTAATAATATCGCCAACTAAGCCATCTTTTTATGTCAACTTTATACTTCATCAAAACAATCTGTACAAGCAATTGACAAAATTTGAAGGTAAAATAAATAAAGAATATACTACAGTTATTTAATCTCGTGAACTCTTTATTTTAATGTTGATCTTTGATTTTATTCTTTTAGTTATTAGGGCTTTTCAAATGTGTTTAAAAAAATTATTCTTCACATTCTTATCTTTAAGCATATGAAAGTGTGTCTGGATGAAAAGGATAGTTCTATTACAGTTAGTAGTTAGAAGTTAACCCATGACTTTTCTCGTGCATCGTGTCCTGTTGTTTCTGTGAAATTAGGCCACTAGATCACAATGGAGACAGTTAGTTGTTCCTGCAGAATAAGTGTAAAAAGATTAAAACTAATAAAGAATTAAATATATAGCAACTTATCTGCGTTAATCAAGTTTTCTCATTGGCATGTTCCCCAGACATTTCTCCGCAATTTTTTAGTGCTTTGTGAGATTGAGAAGCATGCGCAGTCAAGAAGAGCAACATAAAGATGGCAGCAGGCAGGGCTATTAAATAAACAAAATGGTGATTAAATGGTCAAATTTACTAGATTGAATGGTCAGTGGCGTAACAATAGGGTGGCAGGGCTGGAAAATGCCATTTTCCCCCGTCCCAAGAGGCCTCATGCTCAGAAATATTTTTAAACGTTGTCTCCAATCCGCAATGGGCTAGCGTGGGGACTATACTGCCGAGCTAAGCACAAAAGTGGTATCTGCAGTCGAGCTCAAACTGAGGTATCACTCTTTAAAGTTTTGCGTCACCATGTACTTGATTCAAATGAAACTTTTTCAGAATTATTTAAAAAATATTTCCTGTCCTCAAATGAGCATAAAACATGGTATTAGGGTTAGGTTAATTGTATTTAGGTAAAATACGCCACAAAGAGTCACCTGGTGGCGATAACTGAGTTTTGTTGAAAAGTGCAGATACGACTTTTGTGCTTAGCACGGCAATACAGCCCATTACCTCTCGCTTAAGAGAGGATGCCTTTAAACCAGTAGTCGGACATAATACAACTTGTAATTGAGTACTTTGAAAATCTTGAAGTTTATTAAAATTACACTTAGTACAACATGATGATTTTTACTGATAGGGCCCCATCAAAAGAATTTGCCCTAGGCTCCAGATGGTATAGTTACGCCACTGTGAATGGTGAATGTTCAAAACAAACTTTTTCTGACCAAACATGCTTTAGCTAGTACTAGGTTCACCCAAACTGCAGATGGGATGATTGCTTAGAAACTGATTTTTCAACCTTGAGAGGAAATACCTGGAACATCATAACGAAGAAAAGAGGCTTGGGTCAAAATTCTTGAGAAGGCTCAAAGCTGTTTTGTTATTGAGGGGAAAAAAAATGCAATTGATGCTAGATATAACGACTGTCTCTGTCCCAGAAAAAGTTCTTTATAAAGAGTGATCGCTATAAGAGGTAACATAAAGGTCATAGGGGTACTTTATAGAGATAAAGTTGGGAATTTTCCCACTGGTTGGATGGTTTTTATAATGTGTGATCGTTATAACGAGCGTCGACTATATCTATGAATCCCCATCTTAAAAAGTGAATGACCTTAAAATGCACAAATAAACCTAAAAATGCACAAAGGAAATTATTATTTGTAAATTCTTTTCTACTTAAGTCAAGACTCTAACTTGATCTCTATATCAGTAACGTCTAAGAATTAAAAAGGATTTTTATGGCTCACCTGCATCCAGGAGACCCCATAACACCTAAAGCCTTAAAATCTGGGACAAAATTGCCTGAAGCCCCGGAAGTTTACACCTCAATTCGTTTTTTTTTTTTTTTTTCTCCAATTTCGAATTAGTTGATTAATTGTCTTTGTCATTAATTTTTTATCACACATATTAGCTAAAAAGTTTTAATCAAAAATACGAAAATTTCATAAAAATTACTTATTAAAGGGATGAAAGATTTCCCTTACCTCTCAACATTCTGTTTATTCAAAAGCCCTTTTTCCTGCATTAAAGTTCATAAGGATGAAGTGTATTTTATTTTTCTCAATTAAATAGAACAGTAGAGATATAAAGATATTTCTATTTTACTAAAAGTCCCCCCCCCCTGAAATTCAATTTCAGCCCAGAGCTAAGGAACAAAATTAATAGAGACTGCAAATTAGAAAACGACTTTCCAAATATACAAAATAATTTTACTATGTTCACCGGGAAACCACACGATAGTGTAGTAATGAAAAGAAAAATAATAATGAATAAGTTGCAAAGACAAATACATTTTTGCCCTCGAGTCCCTGTCCTTGAAATATAAGTTCTTAAAAAGAAAAGTCTCCAAATTTAGCGAGTTTCAGCGAATAATGACAGGTATCTTTCACACGATTTGTAGATGTTTGCAGATGATGAAACTATTCAAATACTAATCAATTTCTTACAAATTCACTAAAATCGGTCTTTTTCTTATATTTTGGACAATCTTTAAGACTATATCTCGGTGGACAAATAATTTTTGCGGCAAAAGTGCTCAAGATGCTCTTTCAATTAATATCAATTTAACTTTTTTCATTACTGCACTATTCCTGTAGTTCCCTGGTCAAGAGCCCCTTTTAGCACCTATGATTACTAAAGTTGGTACAAGTTAGTTTGGACACTGGGGAAGGGGCTCTCTTTGTAAGTTCTTTTTTTCTCTTTGAATAATTCGTTATACGCAACGCATTTTTATCAAATTCTTTTTGTGCTCCGGTCGGAGTGTAGTTTAAAATTTTTCCAATTATAATAAGTTCTTTACTGAGATTCTATTTTGCACGAGATAGGGAGCAGGATTTTTATTTTTTTCAAATCGAAGCGTATATTTCAAACCGACTCTTCCTAACAGGTGCTTTAAATCTTTGGAGAACAAATAATAGTGAGTCTTCTGTCGTCTTGAAAAGAATAATTTTGTTTATTTCAAAATCTTATCAATTGTTAACAATACATTTTGAGGGAATTATTCGTATATCATTTATAGTAATGAACAAGATGCATCCAAAGGTGTTTGATGTGCTTTGCGATAAGGCAGACCGGAAACAAGTGGCCCAGTGGTTCAATGAACCCAGAACCCATATTCTTCACTGACCATACCTTCTTTTTCCTTCTATATGCTTCACTTGAAAGCAGTGGCGCACCCAGGATTGTTTCTTCGGAGGGGCTAGAAACCCAATAAGTGATGTGAAGTGAAAGGCAATATGAATGACATTTCGAAGGACCCCGCCCCGCTCCCCCTCCCTCTCAAAAAATTTACAAGTATGCAACACAATAGAAATTCCAAAAATTAAATTTAGGGAGCCCTTTACAGCGTCAGAATAGAAAGTTGGGTGGCTCGGGAGAACTGCTCCGAAAAGGTTTCTAAATCGAAGTCTAAAAAATTAATTTTTCTGGAATGTGTAGGTAGGAGGTGAAGGGGACAAACCCTTACTAGAGAATGTTGCCTAACTGCATAAGCATAACTCTCCTAAAAAGTTCTCTTTGTTCAGGGGCTAAAGCCCCTTAGCCCCTTATGTGGGTACGCCACTGCTTGAAAGCTTCAAAAAAGGGAATTCGTTCTGATATACTCTTGGAATGCGTAATCGGTTTTCTTTTTGAATTCTCGATACGCGAGACGCACGAGGCACATCATCGCAAGGAACTGCAGCACCATCATCAGGTAGATCATGTATATCCACTTGTGTTCCGTTATGAAGTATCCGCTGACAATGGGCGCCCATATCTGTCCCAGGGCCGCCGTACCCTCGAGGATTCCTGCCACAGTCGCCATGGCGCTGTGGTCTCTCTTGATGAGCTTGTGCGTCCCTAACTCTGCCGATATTGAAGTGGTTATGAGGATGACCGGCGCTTCGGTTATGAATCCCACCCAGATGAAGAGGAACATTTTGCTTGCGCTATTTTCTGGCTGCACCTAATGGAGAAAATTATAATGAATTATCTAGCGATATCTTAAACCCTTCAGATATAGTGTCTGGTATACTGGACATAAGCTTTGAGCAGCTGCAAATCATTTATTATGGTTGTTCAAATGAAAAATTACCCAGCGATACTGTGGGTATAAATAAAGATTTTGTCAAAAGTATTTACCTCGCTGCAAGCAAAACGTCTTGCAGCAATCTTGACCGATCTTGATATTGTACTCACGGCGTCAATATTACGTATTTAATACTGCATAAAGATTTCAAAATCAATATTATTGTAACAAGACGTAAGGAATATATTACATATATCTTGACATATCAATTTTGATTTCGTCTTGCAACATCAAGATTGCATAAAAATTTAAAAATTAATATTGTTATAACAAGAAGTAAGCAATATTACGTACATCTTGACATATCAATGCTAATTTCGTCCTGCAATATCAAGATTGCATAGATCTTGTCAGCGTTAAGATTGAAAAGAATGTTCTTGATATCTTACTGTCTCCGTCAAGATCATTAGCGCGTACAATAAAGAGAGGCACATGAGCAATCACATCTTGCATACAGATTGATATCGTCTTGTCATGATGTCATGACAAGATCTTCACATTTTCTTGTCATGACAATCTGAATGCAAGATTACAAACACAATCACATCTTGCATACCATATGCCTATGCACAACACATTCCCACTGGTTAACTAACCGAAAGATACTTGTTCCCAGAATTTCTATGGCGGTGACGACTGACGAGTCCAAGTTTTTCACAGTGTCATTGAATTTGTCGTGAGAGATGAAGCGCTTCAATTTCAAATGCTTTTCAGAGAAATAACGCATGGAAATCGCAGGGTGACATGTCTGGGCTATAGGGTAGCTAGTCGTAGTCGAGCTTCTCTCACGTAAACTTAGCCAGTTCCACGTGGGTAACCCTGGAGATATGTGGACACGCGTTATAATGAAGTAGAGATACACCCTTCATGAGCAACCCGCGGTGTTGTGTTCTTGATGAATCTATACGTATAGGTTTTGGTTTATCTCACGGTATTGATCGGAGTTCATGGTTCCTACACCTGGCTAACACCTTCCGCTGTCAGAAATCGGATAATGCATCTTTGTTCATCTATTATTGAATTTTGAAATCTGAACCTCGTCTTCTGTGAAGGCGGCACCAATTAGCAATGACTCACTGTCACAAAATAGCTACTAATATCACGTTTTGTTGTTCTGTCGACTGCTAGTTAAAAAAAGTTTTTATAAATATTAATACGAAAGAAAGTGATGATTTAACAAAGGTGCATAAATGTTCTTGCATTATTTGTATTTTAAGCTCTGAAGCATATGAAATCTACGATGTTTTTTTTTTTTTTTTTTTTTTCAACCTTCGTTAGGCTATAAAAAATAAATGGATTCAAATTAAAAAAAAATACTATCAAAAGTAAGGTACAACCCTCTACAATTCTCTACGTAATCACCTTGACGATTGAAGCATTTGTTATATCTGTGAACAAGCTTTATAATAGCCTCCTCGTAGAATGTTGCCGCCAATGATTGGAAGTGAGTTGTGACGGTGTCTTTGGGTTCCACGCCACTTAGGAAGCCACTTTGGAATGGCAATGCCCGTCATCATAGGGCTCGTGTAACCCCACGGTTCCTCCAGCAATTTTATGCATTCAATGGGACATTTTTGAACACCCACCATTAATTCCGACTGAGCACCAAGTGTGTTTCCCAAACATGTGATCCCTGAACTGAAGCAGAGACTTGAAGACCCCTGCTTGGGGTCTGGAAAGGCATCGGGCTTTCAAAGTGGCGTGGAATTCAAAGACACCGTCACAACTCACTTCCAATCATTGGCGGCAACATTCCACGAGGAGGCTACTATAAAGCTTGTTCACAGATATAACAAATGCTTCAATTGTCAAGGTGATTAAGTAGAGAATTGTAGAGGATTGTACCTTACTTTTGATAACAAAATATTTTTTTGATTTGAATCCGTTTATTTTTTATAGCCTAACGGAGGTTGAAAAAAAAAAAACAACCCTCGTATAAATGAATAGTACTTACGATAACACCCTGGAAAAGCTATTTCTTCTATAAAGTACACCGCACCCTCCTGTAAGAAATATTAAGCAGAAAAAACAAATTTAATTTCGCTAAAAAAATTTCTTTTTCCCACACTATTCGCGGATAATCGACAGTATACTATATTCCAAAACTTTCTAATGCATACTGGAATTTTGCATTCTAAAATAAAATATTTTTTATTAAATGGAACATCTTTATCCCTTAGATTCTTACCTGCAGACATATCGAATTGAAAAGGTACACGGAGGGGATGGACAGCAGAAGGAACACTGAAGATATGAAGGCGCTTTTGTGAAACTTATCGTGCAGTATTCCGATCATCAAGCCGCCCATGCAGGCACCACTCAAGAAGCACAGTGGATACACGGTGACCTGCTTCGCGCTCAAATTGCCAACGACGGATATGCAGACGGGAAGCCACCCCATGAACGAGTAACCCACTATCCGAGTGAAGAACAGGCACCCACTGAACTCCAGGACTCCAGGCAACTGCAATGCTTCGAGAAATTTGATGGAACGTTTCAAACGCATCCAGGACGGCAACGCCAAGTCATCTAAAAAATATGATTTGGGAAGCATATTGAGGGCCATCCACACGAAACGGAAAATATGAAGGAGTTCCGCGAGACGCCTTAGGCCTTGAGGAAATCCTCTATGTGTGTATGGTGAATTCTGTTGAGATATTTCAACGAATCTCCGGACCCCTTCTTTTGAGGTTTTCCTCAAGGAACTCATTTCCGGAGAGTGCGGATGGCCTTTTAGGACAGAATTTGAAAAACCCAGTTTTTTTTTTTTTTTTGAAAAAACCCATCGCGCCCGGGTTTTTTCAAGAATCATTTTAATATCATTCTCTATTCGAAAATTATACACCTACTTTTACATTTCATAGAATCGGGGAGCCTATGAGAGAAGTCACTGTGACTTCCTAAAAAACTTCTTCGAGAAATTTGGAAAAAGCATTGTAATATTAAATGTTTTAAATTGATACTGAATTGAAGTAATATAGATTGAAATAATTATTGCTTTTTTGATCTTTTAATTATTTGAGAAAAAGAAACAAATAAGTGATATTCACATGCAATTTTATTTTTAATCTCTACTAATAATAAAGCTGAAGGTGGGTCTGTCTTTCTTTCTTTCTTTCTGTCTGTCTGTTACGCGCGTAGCGCCAAAACCGTTCGGTCGATTTTCATGCCACTTGGCACAAAATTAGTTTGTAGCATGTAGTTTTGTACCTCGAAGCGTTTTTTATAAAATTCCATTTCGTTCTTTTTCTATTCGAATTCTTAGCGGAAATTCGATAAAATAGGGAAGAAATATTTCATACACATTTTCAAGTCTTATGTCATTCGAAAGCTTGAAATTTTCTGCACAAAATGAAGTTTTTTCGAAGTTTCTACGATCATCAGGAGAGCTGTAACAATTGTTTTTAGAATCCCGGAATTCAAGGCTTATCTTCAGTAAAGCAAGCCAAACGATTCTAAAATGGTTAATGAAATGAATTATTTTATCAACGGAAATCAACTTTTAATGTTGTTACCATGGTTACGTTTTCATTTCGTTTATTTGTTTCGTTCTTTTTCCATTAATAATTTTAAAAATGGATTTGTTTTTGTAGCTATCCAAACTCCAAGCCTTATTAAAATTAGTCAAATGAAATATAATAAAATCGTGATAAGATGGCACCTGTCAATCAAATGAGAAATCGAGTAATTTCTTTAAAAAAGGTAGAGAATTAAGAAACTGACGCGTACCATTTTTGTGAGTTTAGAGATATTGTGGCGATCTGACGAGTTGTGTAGAAGAGGGAAACATTGTTTAACCAAATGAGGTCAAAAAAGAAACAACATGATAGTAAACCATTCTAAATTTATCGTCTGGCAAAACATATTTTATTTCCTTTTTTTTATTTCAATATAAATTGCAGTAAATGGCTTGAGTGAATGAGTTTGGCTTTTAATTTATCATTTGCTGGTTGATGTTTGTCGATGTTTATTGTTTTTATTATCATGGTGAAGAATAATGCACGAAATTTCTATTATTTTGTTTTTGAAGTTAGGAAAGAAAACTTTCTTCTTCTTTTAAACTTTGGTAAGATTTCTGTGAGCAGCAAAATTGTTCTTATTTTCTCTTTTGGCTTATTTTTGTGCACCTCCCCTTGGGGTTGCATTCGAACTCCCCCAAGGGGGTTTTTACCCCTTTTATGGGGTAAATCAGTGTTAATTTCAATGCAGACAAAAGTGATATGAATTGGCGCGACCACTTGGCGAAATATAGCCAAGCTTTTAGTCGCCAAGTGTTTGACGCCAATTTGGCGACATATCGCCAAGTTGGCGGCAAATGTGGCGAAAAAATTTATTTTTTTATTTTGGTTCAATTTGGCGCTATTGGCGATATTTTGCGAAAAATCCACTGAATGATGTTAAAATCGGCGATATTTAGGAGATTAATCACTGTAAAACCTTTTTTTTTTTTTTGGCATTGTTTTGTGGCAAACTAGGGATGTAAATGTTTGAATTGTTATCTTGCTCACTCCAAGCACTATTTTAGCATTTAAGGCATCTACTAAGAAATTTACACGTAAAAGGAAGTAGTGTGGGGTCCATGCCAAATTTTTATATCATTCTTTGAAAGAATTATAGTTGAATTATAACTAAAATAGAGTTTTTTTGCTATATCAATTTTTTACAAATGAATTTTTAAGTTTATACCACGGGCAAAGCCGTGCGGGTACCGCTAGTACCTAATAAACTGTCAGGAAATGAAGGTAGCAATTTCTGTACCAGGTACTGACCAAGACTAAATAGTATAACAAACTACAGTGAACTCTCACTTATACGCCGCCTCATTTATGCGCCTTTTTCACTTACACGACGATTTTAAATGGTCCCAGCACATTCCATAGCAAAATAATGATACTATCGTTCGTTTATGCGTCGCTCTAAAGATAAATATTTCACTTATGCGCCGAATTTTCCCTAAAATGTATGAAAATGTATTTATTTTCTTTAAAAAATAAGCATTTTTCTTTACTTTCCTCTTTAATCTTTCGCCTTTATTGCTCACGGAAGGTATTTTTTCCGCATGAACTAGAGTTCGGAGAGGGACAATTATATATTATGCATCGTTTTAAAGGGAACAGTTTGTAATTAGGTATGCTACAACTTTTGTTTTCTCTTAATCATTATAGTTACGTTACAGCAATTGCCAACCTGTAGTAATATGTCCCTTTTCTATAGAAACATTTTTATTCACTCTCTCATTAGAACCTATGTTGAGTTTTAGCCCTTTAAATGGGCTTGTTCACTTATACGTCTCTCTCACTTTTGCGCCTCTTTCTGTTGGCCCTAGGGCAGGCGCATAAGTGAGAATTCACTGTAAATATTACAACTGAATTGATCAATACCCATTGCTAGGCAAAGTATGGATCAAAATTTTTGTAATATTTCACTTGTTTCTGAAATAAATGCTTTCAATATGTAATAAATTTTGAAAAAACCCACTTTACCGACATAATAGGTTTTTTCAGGCTGAGCCCGCTTTGGCGAACCCTGCTTGAGGGTGATGCGAAGAAGAAGGAGGGAATGGACACGATTTTCAGTTGTTTAAATTTATCAAAATGAAAGATGTAACGGGGTTAGATTTTGTGCATGTAAAGCAGAATAAGAGATTATTGTTTTAAGCTATTTCACTCCTGTGCTAACCAGGAAATTAGGAAAAAATACTATTTTAGCAGTAGGGGCAGTTTACCGGAAAAGTGGTAGGGAGCAAGGGAGTATATAGCTTTAAGAGGGCCATTGATGTGCATTTGGGATAATAAATTGACTAGGAAAAGTCAAACTGGGCCTGCTGCTGGTTGTCACATTTGTATTTGAAAAAAAAAAAAAAATCGAGCCGCAGACAAGTTGCATTTGATAGACTGAGAAAAAATCGGATTATATCTTCCGATCTCATAATGGATAATGAAATTCGAAAAAATCTATAGTGGAACTTTGGTGACTTGACACCCCAAGGGTCCACGAAAATGTGTCGAGTTAAGCGGGTGTCAGCTTACCGAGGTTCTATAATTTCAAGTACGCTATTTTGCTATTGCATTAAGATTTATAAAACCTGTGCGTGATTGAATCTTAAACTTAATCTTTCATGCAACTTTCAATACAAATGACCGGTTGAATTCCTGGAAATATTCATGAAAAATATATTTAGGCTCGAACATATGTTTATTTAAATTGAAACCGCAAGTTTTGGCATGGTAGTCAAATAATACTTTATGGTCATTGGCAATACCTTTTTAATATTTTTTTTCCTTGAGAAAAAACGGTAATGAACAATACCTTCTATCTGCAGAGGAACCTCCTTTTTCCGGTCCAAGAATGCTAAATCCGAGGGATCGGCGACAAATAGGGAAAAATTGATCACAGCCATGGCAAGAATTATGAAAGCTGGAATATAGAAACACCATCCCCATTCTTGATCTACATATCTACTAGCAATGAAAAACCCTAGAAAGCTTCCTGAAATAGAAAATTAATATTTGGTGAAGCAAGTATATGTTGAAAAAGTGCTTTACAATTCATATCTTGAATCAAGGAGAGTCCTGGGAACTACTGGTTTATTTTTAAAGTCTTAAGTTTTAAAAGACTCTTATATGCAGTTCTATGATAGCTTGATTTCAGCATTGAAATCGATTTGTTAACTTTATCAATAGTTAACTTTTTAATTGCTATTATTCCTTTTTATTTTTGACATCAGTTAAAACGCTTGACCAACCAACCAACTAACCGATCCACCCACCCAAGAAACAAGTGTTTGGTATAATCCACCATGGCTCTTCGGTATTCGCTTCGCATATCGGAGATCATAGGCTCGATTCCAGATTGTGCCCTGAGTGTTATTTCTTTCTCCTTGTGTTATAAATCTTTTATGTTTGTCCGGAGGCACAAAGGCGTTTTGTACTCTGTCCTCTACGTATGTAGAGCTGAGTGTTATGAAATCTTCTTAACCCTTTATTCTCCGACGGGACTCAGAAGTCCCGAATTTAATATTATGAATCCTAAATGGCTGGAATCCTGCTGAAGCTTTTGAGTAACACTCCTTGTATTTAGCTGAAAGGCCAACAGATAGTACCTGCGATAGAAAATAGTTTTCTTGGGGGCCCTAAGGAGTAGGGGTTCCTTAGAGCCCCAAAAATTAAAAAAAAAAAGGTGCGCAATAAAATTTTTTTTTGATGTATTTGCAACTCAAAAAACCGAATATATAAAAATTTATTGTTAAATTAATTTGGGACATAAAGGATTAAGTGGGGACTAAAAAGTGTCAGAAATATTTGGGTTGCATGTAAATTTATTTTCATTCCAATGTACCCCATTGAAATATTATACTTAATTTTGGGAAATATGACAAGAATCATCGTAAAATAAAGCTTTTGTGAAATATGCTCGACTAGAGTTAATTGGAGAATGCCTCAAGTGCCCATCGTCTAAGAAAAGTGATTAACTCAATAAATGTAATAAAACATTGGCATTTAAATATCATTAAATCTTACCTAAAAATTGATGAGTATTCCAAAAGCCAAAGAAAAGTCCTCTTCTTGATCCACTGTACCAGTGTGTTGCACATGACATGACAACAGGCCATCCCATCGCGTGAGCAGCGCCGAATAAAATTAAAGACATGATTAAATAATCATAATCTTCAATGACCCACGTCTGTGCTAAACCAATGAGACATGCAATGAATCCACAGAAGATGCAACCAGCGGACAAGAAGTACCTGGGGTTATAGCGATCAACAAGCATGCCACATATAAAAGTGCATATCTGGAAAAGGCAATGCCACGTGATTAAGATCTTCACATTGAGATTTTTTGGAAAGAACGTAGCAAAAACTACGCAAGTCTTGCTCAAGGTGGTCAAAATATAGGAGTAAGACAACAAGTAAATGAGCACTTAAGCACTGTCAGTCAACTTGTCTAGTGGTCAGAGAAGTTTGAAGGGGAGGGGGAGGCCCCAGGTTCGAATCCCGGCTCGGGCATGGATGTACTGTAACTGGCCCTTGTCCTCTCTCTGTGTGAATGTGTGCGTTGTGGAAGGCTTTCAATCCTATAGAAGTGTGTGAATGTGTGCGTTGTGAAAAGCTTCCATCCCTATAACGGGTTTTACGTCATGTGTGAGTTGTTGTGCTAACTCGGACTTCCACCTTATCGGTGTTTTAAAAACGAAAGCCGTCCTTCACGCAATTTCACCCACACCTCGGAATCGACATCCTGGGACTCCGCTTTCGTCCTTATTCTGGACTTCTCAGTAAAAAATAACCATTTACCAAGGTAGTGGCAAATATTCTCTTATTGCAGCCAATATTGCCAACAAACTGGTAGATCAAACGAAGTTACCTTATCATATGGGTGGTAACTCATTGTATATTACCCAGCTATTGCCTCTAAATTTCGAGTTGAGCCGCACCATGGTTTGTGAACGCCCGCTGTTAACCCATTAATGCCTGACATTTTCTTTCCAAAGATATTTTGTATGCTGGTTCCAAACAGTATTACATGGACAGGAAAAATATTATGTAAAACATATTTTTTTTAATTAAGGAAAGAAAAATCGTCCCTTAAAAGTTACGATAGACCCCAGAGGGTACATATTTTTTTTACTAAAATTTTTTTCTGCCTACGATATATAATATTCAAAAAGACATTTTATAAGAAGAAATAAAATCAGCAATTAACATAAACTGGGAAGCTGGGAATAACTTTGAGAACTTAGCTTTTTTTCTTGAGATTGTGAATGACGTAATTTTTGATAAAGATCATATAGTCCAGTCAATCTATGCAAAAAAAGGGGCTAAAATCGCAAATCCGGATGTAGTTCTGAATTTTTAATATGTTGTTTGGGTCCCTTTGGGTAGTGTAAATCTAAGTTTGCACCTTTCTAAAACCTGTGCTCGCTGCGAAACTCGCGAAAAACTGCAAAATTTTCGGACATTTTTCAGTTTTTCCTTTATAACTCCTAAACTATGCAACTTTTAACTATACATGTGAATACCCATTTTAAAGAACACTAAATTTGCAACAATTTAAGCTCAAGTGGAGTTCTGTAGGACGAATAGTTCAGGAGATATCGTACTTCGAACAATGTAGTTTTTTTGCGAAAAGTGAAAAAATTATGCTTTGACCATATTTTGGACCAAATATCGACATAAATTCCTATTTTACAAGGCAAAAAATGGACATATAATTACAACACATTTAATCAGCTTTCACTCAAGCCCAAACAATAGTCTGTAGGTTCAATATTTCATTTACAATCGCGAAAAATAAATATTTAAAATTTTGAAAAATGAGCAAAATCGTTTCCTAATAAGAATAGGAGGGCAGTAGAAAAATGTGTAGAAGAGTAGAAAAGGGTAAAACTATATTAAAATGTTATTTTAAAAATTAAAAAAAAACTTTACAGGTCATTTCCACTCATTTTTTTGCTATTTTTATGATGGTTCTTGTTGGCTGTGGTCTTATCCTGACTGTTTTCAGATTTTCCCCTATCACTCCTGAACTATGCAACTTTTGATGATACGTGTGCATACCCATTTTGAAGATCATTAAATTTGCAACAATTTAAGCTCAAGTGAGGTTCTGTAGGATGAATAGTTTAGGAGATATCGTACTTCAACAATTTGTCATTTTTTGCGAAAAATTAAATAAATATGCTTCGATCATATTTTGAACCAAATATTGACATAAATTCTTATTCTACAAGACAAAAGATAGACATTTAATTACAGTACATCTAATCAGCTTTCATTTAAGCCTAAAAAGAAGTCTGTAGGTTCAATATTTCATTTACAGTTGTGAAAAAACAAATATTCGGAAATTGAAATTATTTTTGAGAAATGAGAAAAATTGTTTTCTAATAAGAATAGGAGAGCACTGGACAACAGAAAAATGCATAGAGTTCTATAAAAAGGGTAACACTGTATTAAAATATTATTTTCATAATTTAAAAAACCTCACAGGTGAATTTAGCTCAATGTTTTTCTTTTTTTTTCTTTTGTGGGCCTTTATTAGCTGTGGTCTTATAGCTAAGCTGCAGGAAAGAATGTGGTCTTCGTTCTGTCTCAAGATGTTTGTATTTTCTTCATCTCCGAGAACGTGAATGGCAAGGAAGTTGTAACAATTCTTTCCGTATTTAAATGAACATCTGGATCCAAAACAAAGACAACCTTCCTTTTCTGCAGCCTCCCAATAAGACCACAGCTAATAAAGACCCCCAAAAGAAAAAAAAGAAAAACATTGAGCTAAATTCACCTGTGAGGTTTTTTAAATTATGAAAATAAAATTTTAATACAGTGTTACCCTTTTTATACAACTCTATGCATTTTTCTATTGTCCAGTGCTCTTCCTATTCTTATTAGAAAACAATTTTTCTCATTTCTCAAAAATAATTTCAATTTCCGAATATTTGTTTTTTCACAATTGTAAACGAAATATTGAACCTACAGACTTCTTTTTAGGCTTAAATGAAAGCTGATTAGATGTACTGTAATTAAAGGTCTATCTTTTGTCTTGTAGAATAAGAATTTATGTCAATATTTGGTTCAAAATATGATCGAAGCACATTTATTTAATTTTTCGCAAAAAATGACAAATTGTTGAAGTACGATATCTCCTAAACAAATTCGTCCTACAGAACTCCACTTGAGCTTAAATTGTTGCAAATTTAATGATCTTTAAAATGGGTATGCACACGTATCATCAAAAGTTGCATAGTTCAGGAGTGAGAGGGGAAAATCTGAAACAGTCAGGATAAGACCACAGCCAACAAGAACCATCATAAAAATAGCAAAAAAATGAGTGAAAAAGATCTGCAAAGTTTTTTTTTTAATTTTTAAAATAACATTTTAATACAGTTTTACCCTTTTAATACTCTTCTACGTAATTTTTTACTGTCTACTGCCCTCCTTATTCTAATTAGGAAACGATTTTGCTCATTTTTCAAAATTTTAAATATTTATTTTTCGCGATTGTAAGTGAAATATTGAACCTACAGACTATTGTTTGGGCTTGAGTGAAAGCTGATTAAATGTGTTGTAATTATATGTCCATTTTTGCCTTGTAAAATAGGAATTTATGTCGATATTTGGTCCAAAATATGGTCAAAGCATAATTTTTTCACTTTTCGCAAAAAAAAACTACATTGTTCGAAGTACGATATCTCCTGAACTATTCGTCCTACAGAACTCCACTTGAGCTTAAATTGTTGCAAATTTAGTGTTCTTTAAAATGGGTATTCTTTTGTATAGTTAAAAGTTGCATAGTTTAGGAGTTATAAAGGAAAAACTGAAAAATGTCCGAAAATTTTGCAGTTTTTCGCGAGTTTCGCAGCGAGCACAGGTTTTAGAAAGGTGCAAACTTAGATTTACACTACCCAAAAGGACCCAAACAACATATTGAAAATTCAGAACTACATCCGGATTTGCGATTTTAATGTCTAATTTGACTGGACTAATATTAAAACTGCTACAGAACACGCTTTACAACAGGGACGTCATTTCAAGTTTTTCCAGGGGGCGGGGGCAAAGGGTCCAAACACAATGCAATTTTATCGGAAAACATAAAAAACCACAACAACTTATACGTAAATACATTGATTTCTCAAAGCCGGGGGGGAGGCAATTGACCCCCCCTGCCCCCTTAAATGACGGGCCTGCTGTACAATAGTTATGCGCTGCAATCTGTTAATAACGATTTGAAACAATACCAAGGTACTAATTGAACACTATTATTTGGTCGAAATGTTCATTTTGAGGAAATTCAGACCTTTTTTTTTTTGGACCGTATGCAAATCAGTTTTTTCTTCTTGTTTGTTGGCAGTCATGGCTATAATAAGAGGATATTTGCCTCCAACTCGGTAATTGGGTATACCGAAAGCTCCTTAAGAAGACAGGCTGACTTGTCTGACATTTTCGCTCCAAGACATTCTTGGATCCAGCTTTAGTTACAGGTATTTGAAACACATTAATATTATACCTGGTTGCTCCGGGCGTAAAATAACTTATGATTAGTTGGATAAAGCACCATATTGGGTAAATTAAAAAAGATAACTCATTTCTCGAATTTAAAAACAGTTTATTGGGAGATGTTTCATAAAATTGGGTCTATTTTCATATTGCACCTATTTTAAGCCTGAGTTTATGCAATGTTTTTGTCATTTCGACAAAAATAGTCAAATATCACCTATGCAGCTACAATTCAAGCTTAGCTTCCACTTTTCTTCAATTTCGACTTGAGTACAAATACCAATGGTTCCACGCCCACCATTTTGGAACCAAAATGTCGGATGAGTCAGCTCCCCTCTTTCAGGAGCCTTAGCTATACCTGACTGAAAAGTCCAGAATAACGACGAAATTGCAGTTTCAGGAAGTCAATACCGAGCTGTATGTGTATTTGCTTTAGTTAAGCTTTAGCCTTGGATTATGGGCGGTAACTCATTGCATATGGAAGCCGTCTTTATTCCGCCAAAAATCGGATAGATGTATCTACCTGTGCTCGGGTACACGAGTGGTATAATTAACAACAACAACACTTAGGCACTCTTTCATTTTCAGAAATATGTTACATCGATACAAAATAGCTTTCGGTACATTGTTAAAATGTTTGTATCGTCATTTGGTGTGAAGTCCAACTTCAACAGTACTCACATGCCATAGGAAACCGTTTATGGGGTAGGAAACCATTCACAGCATATCAAAATATTCACACAAAGAAAGAACAAGGACAGGAGAGAGAAAGAGCATCCATGCCCAAGCCGAGATTCGAACCCAGAACCTTCCCGTCCACTCAGACTTATCTGACCACTAGCAGTAGCGCACCCACGGGGGAAGCTAAGGGGTTTTTTTTGGGGGGGGGGGGGCTCAATCTTTGGAAATTTGACGAGAATTGCCCCTAACCCCTTTTTTAATTGACCAAAAATGACTGCAGTTTTTTTCTCTAGGACTTCAAATTCGAAAACTTTCCAAATCAGGGCCACTTAGAACCTTCCAGGAAGTAATCTTGGGTGCGCCACTGACCACTAGACAGTGTGGCCGGCAGTACGCTTGCATGAAATATGATTTAAAATGCACTCACCGCATAAGACGCCATGAAGAGAGCGTCCAATAAGCCCATGCGGCTCTCTACCGACGAGCCTCCACTGATGTCATCACACCAACTATACGTCCCTTCAGATGCGGAAAATGCACGTTCTCCCGCGTAGCTCACATTGCACTGGAGGATTATGCGCGTTTTTACGACGGAATTGGGATGGCGGACGCAGTTGAAAGCGACGTATACGACGTAGGTCAGTGTTAAGGCTAGAATCTGGATTAGAGTTTTTCGTCTTTCTATATCCTTCGGTAAAAATCTTTTTAGAAGCCTCAGGAGATAAGGTATACCCCCAACCTCTTCATTCATAAATAGATCCCCTGAGGAAGAAATAATTAAAAATAAAATAATACATAAACTGCTTAACATTTTGCATTCGTACTATTAAAATCCGATCCTACAATAACATTCTGTTCAAATGTTAAAATTGGAAATAGTGAAGATTAGCAATTTGAATGCAGGTAAAAGTGCTTTCGAAAAATTCGTTTTCAATTCAATTTGTTTGTTCATACTGTAGTATGTGTTCTTAAAGTCAGTCTGGTGATACTATAAGGTAATATGTAACGCAAGTAAACTGAATGGCGCTTAATTTAAACTATAATAAACAAAAGATATTAAAGAGAGAAAAAAATATTTTAACGATTATTTTTTTAATAGCAAACACTAAAATTTAAAAATGGGAGAGTTATTAAAACGTGAAACATGCCTAATTGACAAAAAAAAGTTCCACTGCCAAATTTTTTATTGCCATTTTTGTTCTTCATATGTTAATCTCATATTTTAATCGAACTTTTCATGTTAGTTAATGCCTTGCTTCCATTATTTAGCAAAATTTCTTGCATTTTAGTGTTATTAATGGGTTGTTCTGCTTAAAAATTATGCTCTAAATTTCAAATTTCAACAATATTGATTTAGGCAAAGTTTCGCAAGCTGATAAGCGCCTTGTTTTTGACTAGTGAGGCAAACAACTTTGAAAACGCGGCAATTGTCTTGAGACTGTAATAATTTCCATATGAAAATTTTTCTACATGTATTGTAACTTTAAGAAGTTATGAGGACCCTAATCACATTTCGAGTGCCTTATCACAATTGTCTCCGTTGTGCCATGAAAGATTATGGGCTTAAATTCACAAATTGAAAGCCTGCACTAACCTGAGCTGTCAATGAAATTATTTTAAAGCCCAACATTAACATCCCAAGCTCTCGGCAAGTGAACTTATCATCAAGTAACTAAGAATTCTTAAACTTCATCTACTTTTTTTTTTTTGTACTTGCGACTTTTATAGTTTGTTGATGAGGATATTTCGGTTCTTCGGGAAACTGGAACGATTGTCGAATTCTCGGAGTGAATAATTTTATTTTGGCAGTCCTTTTGCTTAATGGTAACCTTGCCAAATTGGCATTCTTCTATACTGTATGTTTACGTATGCTAAGGAAACACTTTTCTCGTGCAGGCAAAGGTGAAAAAAATTTGACGCCAATGGATGAAGGTCTCCAATTTCACACTAATCAAAATCATCCCTGATTGAGAATTAATTTTGAACAGCATAAAGTAATATAAAGTTAGTTATGCTTTTAACTCCAAATCCTCCCGTCCATTTTTATCAATTTATCTAAACAATAGCTTACCCATGAATGATGAGAAAGGAAACTCTTCAGCAAAGCGTTGGCAAAAAAGTAATGCGTTTCAGTGAAATGATCTTGTCTACTCTTAAAAGTAAGTAACTTCTTAACAGATCTAAATATACTCGGAAAGACTACAGTATGACTACAGTTATCCAGCTACTTTATAAACCGATCAGTGCAGAGCTGCTATATAGACAGGTCTACGCATCAAGCTTAAGTTCGACCACTTTGGATCCAATTCATTACTTTTACTTTCAATTTTTCATTGTTGCGTACCTAGGATTGCCAAGGCAAAATTTCGGACATTGGCAAGCTCTGCCAAGTTGACGAGCAGATACTAATTGCTCACGTTGAAAAATTACCAAAACGCGACAACTCGCCAGAAAAGACAACCACTCAAACATTAGTTTTATCTCAAACAGGCGCTGGATCCAAAGTGGTGAAACTAGAATCTTGATGAGTTGGTTCGTTTATTTTGGGGCATTAAGACCAGTGCAGTAAACCGAAAAAAATGTTTGCGTAATTTGAGTAAAAGTTGCCATAGATCTTTCCCAAACGTATCATCAATAAAGCCGCTATCACACAAAGCCCCTATAATACTAGAGCCGCTATACAGACAGGTTATAAAGCCCAAGGTCGCATTGCGAAATTTAATCTGGGTTACCTTCATCCCAGTTAAAGATTACCCGTTATTTTAAATTTGGGTTATTTTAACTCGGATGAAGGTAACCCGGGTTAAATTTCGTAATGCAAACAGGGAATTACGTATATCCTTAAGTTTGAACACACTTTGGATCCAATTTTGCATTGTTGCGGATGTAGGGTTACCAGAGCTAAGTTTCGGGACATAGCCGAGAAGAAATATGCACAAAAATACATACACGTAGGATATGGTCGGGGGGGGGGACGAAACAATATCAACTATTCGATTACAAAACGAGCTAGAAAAGAAGGAAAGGTGTCATTCAACATGGATAAAAGTGAAGTTTAAGTCCAACGTTAGAGATGCACAAATATACAGGTATACTGCGGACACGTGTTTCGGGGCTACAAGGAGCCTCTTTTTCAATGCAAGAAGTGTGAGCTCATCCGATAAAAGCCTGATCAAAGATAAAGTATATTTGTGCACCTCTAACGTTGGACTTAAACTTAACATCTATCGCACAAAGGTATTTGTTTTTCTTCATGGATAAAAGTGTTTAAAAACCAAGAAACAGAAATTTTGATAGGTGATCACGACCACACACAGTAAAATAAACACTAGGTCGAGTGTTTTGAAGGGGGTTCCCTACTTTTTCTAAGTCTAATCATCCGGAGTTCCAAATTTTATTGAATTTCAACGAGTAGAGCAGCAGTTATTAGCAAAAAAAAAAAAAAAAAAAAAAACGATTCAGGAAGAAATTTAAGACAACTGTTATCAAACCCTAAGAACCTTCCCCTGTAACAGATTAAAATGAATTGTTTGGTCAATTATTCAGTTAGTATTAATGAATGTAGCTCGATGTTTCGAATTTATCATTTAGAGTCTAGCTATATGTAATTGTGCAGTATGGAAAAGAAAAGTTCTCCAAAATTGTACTGTTTTTTTACTTGAAATTAACTTACTATGGAGCAATATCTTTCTGATTTCGGAAGGGGTTAGCAAAGTAAAGAAAGTTGGAAACAATCTTATTAATGGAACTTATAGCAGTTTCACTTGTAGTGAATGCATTCATTAAACATTGCTGTTATGCTAATTTATGCATTTTATTATACTACGCTGCAAGGTTTCTTGACACTGGCGTCGTGACGTCAGCCAATGAAAAACGAGCTAGATAAAACGTCACAGTCTACTTGGCGAATTATAGGAGATCCTTACCTGCTTCTGAGCTCTTATTGGCTCCGCGTGTAGTGACGTTTAGTGTCAAGTTAAGTTGCTTTCTGGTGTAGCGTTTTTTAAAGTTGAAGTGCCAGGGGAAAAAAGATGAAAGTGCCCAAAAAGTGATTGTGAGAAAAATAAAAAACAAAGCTTGATTTCTGTTCTAAACAAACCTTCTTCCTTTGTAGTTAATAGAGTCTTCATGCACATTTCGGTCGATTCTTATCTTTTTCTCCCTTGTTGTTTTACCAGATGATCAGTAGCGTACATAGCGCCCCCGCAACCCCCGCGGCGCGGGGGGCGCAAGAGGTTTGAGGGCGCCCGATCCGGAAAAATAGCACTAAAGGTTACACGGGGAAAATATTTTTTACATTTTAATAGGGAGTGGGGGGCGCACTTACAAATCTTGCTGGGGGGCGCACCTTAGTCTATGCACGCTACTGCAGATGATATTGCTCCTTTATAGCCTCCCTAGATAGCGCTAATGTCTCAAAATTGACGAAAAAGTGACTTTCATATTTTTCCCCCTGGCCCTTCAGTTATATAGCTACTTTAATATTTCAATGATTGTTTTTGATGGACTCACTTAAGATTTATGGGTTATATCCAGGGTTCCCAGACGTCTCGGATTTCAAGGGACTGTCCCGTTTTATGAAAAACTGTCCCGCGTCCTGGAGAGCTTTGATATGGGACGGCATAAGTCCCGTATTCTTGATGGGAGAAAAAAAGTGAAACAAAAAATGTGAAATAGAGTGATAAAAGTGATTGAATCATAATATTTTTCTGTTCTGAAGTGTAATCATCTTAGTCTTATGTTCAGCGAGAGCAGAAATCATTGTGACAATCCATTTAACAAAGATGTAGTTCAATGTAAAAGTGGTGTATCTCTTTGTAAGTGATTTTATTGGGCCTTATTTTAGGAAGAAGGGGGTCAATAGCAGAGACACACAAACTTTTACAATATTTAGTATTAAAACTTTTCCCTCTAATATTCATGATGTAAAATAACTATGCAATAGTACCAAATTAAGTTTCTAGTTATACGTTCATTGCATATTGCTTTTTCTTCATGAATACATTTGTGAGAAAAGTTTGATGTTAAAGTCAAGGTTGTAAAAATTCGACTTTTAGACGTCATCTCTACCCCCCCTACCCACAAGCCTGTCCCGTATTTACAGTTCTTAAATATGGCAACCCTGGTTATATCTAATATGGGTTAAGGGTTATAGGAGAATGTTACAGCAGCGTCAAAAAGTGAGAAAGAGATAATTTTGAAGATTTTGTGTGAAATCCTATTTTTTCACAAATATTAAATAATGTCTTAATACTAACTAATGTCAAGTTACGAAAACATGACCATTATTGAGTTGTCTGGTATAAATTTAGAAGTAGGTTTTACTGCTCGTAGGCTTGTGAAAGTGCTTCAATCATACATTTGTCCTTCTTGTTTGCAAGCAGAGTTTGAACATACTGTAGGGGGAGACCGCCTATATTGGACGCCCTTAGAATAAGGGGCCTGTATCACTAAATGTGAAGTAAAACTAAATTAGAAAGTCGGCTATCATAAGCTAAATTTAATCAGGAATCGTCGTAGGTACTTAAATTATTTGTAAATATGACATAATTAAAAAAAAATCATAAACTTCTAAAACTTCAACCTTGTGTGCTCTATTCCCAAAGCTTTATACTTCTACTGTTAAATTATAGCACAGATCTCTGTACTGGAATTTAATCCCAAGGTCCAATTTAAGCAGTGGTCTAATATAGGCAGTTTTTAACTACATGTTGATATGAAAGACTTGTTCCACTACTGGATGTTGAACTTCTTTGTTTCATATAAAAAATCCCATTATGTGATGAAATTTATTGAACATTTTAGCAGCACTATTTCGTGCTAACATAGATTTCAAGCTAACATAAATTTCATGGAATTTAATAAACGTTTCTTTCAAACTAATAGGACATTTTTATTGCAAATGAACACAAATGAGACAGAAACCAAGTAATTTCATAAATAATGTATAATTATTCTCTTTTTCATGTACAGTTTGCTATCTTACATTACCTATTCCATAAAAATATTCATCATACTCAATATACAAACTATAAAAATTACGTACAATATTTACACAGTATTATTTGACTTTTCCATTTTAATGAAGACCACACAAATTTTATCTTTATTTATTAAGTAAATTAGATAAAGGATATTTAACCCATTTCCTCTCGCTCCCATCAAAGCCTCATGCTTTGAGATTTATCGCATTATGCATAAAAATTACTGATCTTTATTTATATTGGACGTAAGTTTAATAAAGCTCTTTTTTAATGTTTAAAACACATATTTCTTTTATTTTTCCTGCTTGCTGGAAAACCAACATTAAATCATGGAAATACCATTTTGATATAAATGAATTGCACACAAAAGGAGAATGGCTGACATTTACCACCAATTTGTTCTCTAAATATTGTAACTGTTTGAGTTTTTGAGCAATTTTTACGCCTCATAAGTATTTAAAGATAACTTTCAACTACAGTCAACGCCTGTTTTAATGACTACACATTATAAACACCATCCCATTATAACGACCAGTGGGACAGACCCCAACTTTGTCCTTATATACTTTATGTTACTGAGCAATAATTCTTCTCTATATTTTCTAGTTTAAAATCTGTTTAATATTTTGTTATAGTATTTTGCACTAATCTAATTTGTTCCACTAAAAAACAAATGAGTACTTAAAGTTTTTAAAAATCGGCAATTTTAATGAAAGTTCTGAACATGCATGATGCTTCTGTATTTAAGAAAAAAATTCTACCTCTTGTGGCGACCACTAGTTTTAAGATATTTTTCAGTGGGACGGAGGTGGTCGTTATATGGAGCGATGACTGCGTTTGTTTATTTATGTTTGTCGTGTTCATCCTTTCCTACTACCAATCAATTTTACACGAATTCGTAAGTTATTTTAATCACATACGATAGTATCGAACCTCGAACCACGTACAGAGCAAGTCGCTCTGACCACAGAACCAGTGAAGACACATCCTCGTTACGTTCATAAGCCTAAAAGAGCTCTGCGCCGATGCAAACATTTCGCCGGGAGGCAACCGAAAGCAAAGTGTGAAATTAATGACAGAGGATGAAAGAAGAGAAATGGTTTTTAAAAAATAGGTACTTTTATGACCGTTTTCTTGACAACAAACCGATCAGTACGGGGCCAATGTGTGTATAAACAAAATTTTGCTCACAGAAGGAATAAAGCTTTTTAAAATTCTTTAAATTATTAAATAAGCTTCTATCTCGTACTCCCATTCTGAGGATGGCTTATTCCTCAAGGAAACAAGGTAACTCAAGAAACATCCATTTTTCCTTTTTTCTGTGCGTTATACATAAATTCTTCAATCCAGTTAAGTGCAGAAGTAGTGCACTTTCTTTGGTGACGTGGTAAGTAAATTTGCAACGTCTCCGACTCATGGCACCTCCTAACAATGTTCATGGTCGGTTTCATAAAGGTACGGTGAAAATGTCAAGTTCTTCTATCACGGAAAGAGATACGAAGGTTATGTACAGTGAGATTAGTAAGATTCCGTACAGTCTTTTTGTGTTGAATTTCCAGGCACTCATGACTGATACTGTAGTAAGAAGGCTGATGCCGATGGTACAGAAGAGGAACGCGAACTGGGCTGAAAAATGAAGCTGTAAAGATAAAAGAAAACACTGAGAATATAATCTTTATCCTTATGTATAAAAATGAATGTATGTATCTTTGTACCTATGTATGTATGTCCTTTATAGACTCAAAAACTACCCATCTGATTTCGCTAAAAACTACGCAGGGTGTTTGTGTCTTCACTGGGCACACCAAGAGATCAATTAGAAAAAAATCTGACAAGTAGTTATTTTTTTATTCCAATTTTAGTTTAAACTTCCACATAAAATCTCTAACTTTTTGAAGGCTTTCCTCCATTTAAATCACTATTTAGTGCTTCATCTTCCCCTCGATAGCTAATTTTGCTTTTGATGATATTGTCTTTGCTTCGCGTGGTTTTCTGGGCCTTCTCTCAATTCAAATACTTAAAAAATGTTTATTTCGTGAGTATTCACCCTTGAATATATAATACTTTTGTTTTTATTTTTCAAAAGTAGAAACTTAATATTTTAGAAAATCATCACAGATAAATAACACATTTAACTTTGATTTCACGTTGTCCTTCACCCCGATTTAACTGACCACGTTGTCACACAAAATACCTTCTTGAATTTCACATGTTGCATTTCAACCCAAGCGACGCCTGGCATATCCACTAGTAATTTAAAAGAAGTTATATTGCGTTAGTCAATTAATTAAGCTTTTACGACCCACGAAAAAGGATTGCCATGTTTGGCTAATAATAGCCATTTTGTCTATTTTTGATCATATTTGGCAGGAAAAAATTCAAAAGTATTAGCTAAACCCCCCAAAGCAGAATACTTAGTGATGTTCTGCGACGCAAAATTATTTGCCCAAAATTGTTCTGCAAGATAGATTTATACATTACATATTTACCGTCAAAATGTTACCAAAAAGTGTTCTCATTTTTACATATAACGTACTGCAATTTAGAATTTAATGAAACGCAACCAAATTGTATATATATATATATTAGAGATGGAACGAAGCGGCTTTGGGCCGAAGCGCCGAATACCGAAGCTTCGGCCAACTAATGGCCGAAGCTTCGGCCGAAGCTTGCGGACTTGTTTCTAGAAGGATAACTCAAAAACTTGTAAATTGCGCTAAACTGTTGTTACAGTATTATAATCTGTGTTTAATAAGGATTACATCGATATATTTACATGCGCGATTGTGATAGTTTTTGACAGAGCAATGAGCTGAAGAATAAAAAATGGCGTGTTTTCCTTTATTGGACCAAAAAAATTTTCCTATATTGGACCGGTGGTCCAATTTAAGAATATGATTTTGAAGAAGACTTTTTATTAATTGTAGCACAAAATAAGCGACTCCTTTCATTTAATGGCCGTAGTTAAAATTATTTTAAGCATACTTTAACACCTATTCTCGATATTCATTTAAACTTTTTTATCAAGCACATTTTTATCAAGCAAAAACTGCAACTTCTTAAAATGTATGGTTTTTCTTTTCTCTCCATTCATTAAGCTGCACATCCGGCTTGTTAAACATAGTTATTAACTTAAATAAAATTTATGCTGGTTTACCGAGAAAAAAATAGGAAATTATTCGATATTTTCAAAATGATTTTAAAAGGAAAAACAACTTATATGCTACTAAAATTTTCAATGCGGAAAAGAAGCCGGTATTTTCACTGTCCAAAAGCCCCAAAATATATTGACGTATAGAGGTAACCATCAGGTTGGAACAGTAATAAATGGTGAACGTTGTATAAACACACTGGTTATTTGTTGCAAGCTTCCCTGGTGAGCAATATCCTTGTTCAAAAAAAAAAGTTTTTATCACAAACGATAATGCACACAATTGATACAACATTTCATCATGTTATGCTAAGCAATGTAAAAAGATTGACCTTCTATTAATGGATAGGCACAGCACTTACATAAAGAACATTGATGCAATAAACTTGGCTAACGATAATGCTTTCATTTTAAGCACATCATGCACGTAGATGTGGTCTTTATTCAGTCTGTCTACATATTTTAATGGAGCATGTGATACATGGATGCGAGAACATCTAATGAGATCTATTATCTAATATCGCATTGGAGAACTGTTTGATTACTCTTATTAGTCCAGTCAAATTAGGTTATGAACCGGACATTCAAAAAATACAATTGCCACCTATGCCAAGTTGTTCAGTATGATAAGGAGATAATGTATAAAAAAGTCCCACGAATTTGAGCGTCGGGTTTGGGAGTTATGGGGGGGGGCGAAGAAGGGGCTTAAAATTCTGATTATTGCTTTATTTCAGCTCTATCTCAATGACTTCCTTTGCACGAAAATGTTATTATATATAAAATTAAAGATGTTACATATTTCTTATGTTTCAAGTAATATTTTTGCGTCAGTCCGTTCTTCGTGGGGGCGGGGGGTGCCCCCCATTTTTTTTTTTTTTTTTTTTTTTTTGAGCTTTCCACTTTAAAAATGCAAAAGCATATGCGCAGTTTATTTTAATGTTTTATATGCCATATTTGAATACATCCCCCCCACCCCCCACCCCCAAATAATGGAAACTATTGACCAGATCGGAGCAAATCCCAGGATTTTGCAGCGTTTTTGATACATTTCAAAGTTTATTTCTATCAAATATTAATCCAGATAAAGTTGAAGGGAGTAAATTAAATGTTTTTGAAACATGATTTAGACCATCTGTTTGATATCTAAAGACCACTGTCAACATTAGCGTCACTCTGTGGGCCTACCTGTCTCGCTGGTAAAAACTGAAAACATAGCTGAATTAAAGTAAACAAACGACAGAAATCTTTTAGTTTAAAAACTGCCTCTTTTGCTAGATGAAATCTTTTCTTCTTTTTTTCCTACATCATAAATGAATAATTAATTTGGAGGACAAATCTCGTCAGTATTTAACACATACACATAATAAAAATAAAAATTATTTTAACATAAAAACTTAAATGATTACACATTTTTTTTACTTTTTCACTATACTTTGAAACATTGCTATGAGGTGACTTTTTCATTCAACACGTTATTTTTGCTCAGGCATCCATCATCAAACCATATCCCAATCCCAGATGACCATAGGAAGTTCAAGATGAAAGAGGGAGCAGCGGATAAATTTTTTACAAGCTAATTTTGCAATGGGAGGGCTTCAATTTTGGCACAACCACATGCACTCGGGCGCTGGTAAAACAACTTGTGTGAGACAACAATTTTCTATAGCTTTAGTCAAAACAGCTGTTCGAGGAACTTTTGAATCAATGTGAATGGCTGTTCGAGGGGTAAAGCACATGATTCCTCTCATAGCGTGGTACATATTGTGACCATCAATAGGCTAAACGTTATAGTCCGCGTAATCAAAAACAAACTGAATATAGCCCTTCTCTAGATTGATGTCCTCGTTACAGATCTTTCAAATCCTATTACTTCACTATATGAAGAGCCCAAACCCCATTTTTGATATTACATTGACAAGTAGCCTTGATACAAATCTCCTGTGTAAGTACACAGCTGTACCGAATTGAAGAGGATATAGAAAGGAACGTGGTCTTGTTGAAGAAATTATCGAATGAGAAATAGCAGTCACTTTCCCATCAATAGCTTTTTTAATTTCCTTCGTTTGTTTTTCAGGCTTAATAATCTGAGAGATCAGTAACTGGAGAGATTCTGGAATTCTCTCTCTGGGTTTTTGTTTCGTATTTCTTTAAAAGAAGGAAACTGGGAACAATTATAAGCTTGATTTTTTATGTATCGTCTTATTGAGCATGGCAGTTGTTTCAATAATTATCTTTACCTCTTCAGCTTTATCTGTGTACCATTTATTGAAAAGTATTTTGGACACTGTCTCATTAAAATATATTCACATCTGTAATGGTCGTGACATTAATACTGTCCCCATAGTGTTCCACGAGTTTTCTTTTCAAATGTTTGTCATGGTATGGCTCTACACAAGGATTTAGCCGGCAAAATAAATCAGTGAGCTCCTTGAAAGTGTATTGGCATTCATCGTTCTCTTCCAAATATTGGCACCACTTTTTAAAAGTATCTGCTCTTGACGATTCTTTCCTTGATCCACCTCTATTTGCGGCTTCTGCAGACTTAGATACGTCAAGTTTAAACATGGATAAACCGTATTTGCGGTATCTTCCATATGTTTGAACTAAGTCCATCGTGTTTTGCAAGTCTGAAAGTACTTCTTCTCCCCAGGAATCGTGTCTTTTCAAGTCATCCTCGCGAATTGCATTAATATATGCTATAGTTTTCGCTTCAAACCAAATTTCTTTGGTTTTATTTCTACACTTGGATACATCTATGCATTTTTTTCCGCACAAAAAGTAAAGTGATTTGAAGTCAAAAGTGGATCGGAGAGGCTTCTGTACTTAACTACTTGCTGATGCAATACTAGGTGGTTACAGATTGCGCGTCTAGTTCTTGCGGCATTTTAAATGTACTTCAGTTAGATTCCTATTCAGATAAGCGTCTTTCGCTCCATCCTCCTTAATTTCACCATCGTTTGGCGCAGTATAGCGTATGAAGGCTCTTGTGCCAGTAAACCCAAAGTAACCAACCAACCAACCAACCTTAATTTCACTGCATATCAGTATTGTGCTCCATCCTTTTGCAAATACATCAACTACTATACCGTCAGCATCAGTACAAGGCTCCAAAAATACGATTCATTTTTGCAGCACTTCAAATTTTCTTCATTGTAAAATTGCACTCTTGAATTTATTTCTTATTCAGTAATGCAACTGAACTAAATTATTGTCAACTTTTTTGAGATGCAAATAAGATCCGCCCTTTAATTTATTAGGGGGGAGGCGATTGCGGGAAATGTACTAAAAATGGCATGTAAAACATCTGCGCAAATACGTTTGCATTTTTAAAGTGGAAAGCTCAAAAAAAAAATTGCCCCCCCCCCCCCGCCCCCCTCGAATGACGGACTTGCGCAAAAATATCACTTGATACTTAAGTAATATGCACCATCTTTAATTTTATAACATTTCCGTGCAAAGGAAGTCATTGAGATAGAGCTCAAATAAAGCAATAATCAGTATTTTAAGCCCCTCCTTCGCCCCCCCCCCATAACTCCCAAACCCGACGCTCAAACTCGGGGGACTTTTTTATACGTTATCTCTTTATCATACTGAACAACTTGGCATAGGTGGCAATTGTATTTTTTGAATGTCCGGATTCGGCCTTTTTTTGACCTAATTTTACTGGACTATATGGGCAAACCGCAATCAAGGCCATTGCAAATGCTGTGAGTTGATTCCAAAGAACAAGAGTTTGGATTGTTAATTGCCATGTGTTTAATGACACTGACTTGGCTGCAGCAGAATTAGAGTCAAGTAGTCCAGATGAAACTACTCAAAGTGAACAGGTTACATGTTCTTTATAAATTGTACACCATGTACAAGAACTAGCTACGACTTAGATTAGTACAAGTTCTGCAGAATCGGCGGATAGTTCTCATAAAAACATGATTGCCAACTCTAACTATGATTTTGTAAAGCCGGCTCACATATCCCCTTTTCCTAAAACAATAGAAGGAACAAAAAGGAAGGCTATCTCAGCAATAATTCTAACGCCGTATACAAGAGGCATAAAGCAGAAAAAGTCAGAAGCAAGAAACTGCACAAAACAATTGCTATTGCAGTATTTGCCATAGAGATGAAGTGCAAAACATGATTAAGTGTATGAAATACCATTGGCGAGTATATCAACGCTGCCTAAATGAGGCCGAAGCAAAAGAAATTCTACTGCAAATCCTGGAAAAAGCTGTATAGTTTAAACATAAATTACTCTATGATTTCTTGGTACGGTCCAATTTAGGAAGCGCATGGTTCAATTTAGGCGCATATATTCCTAAATTGGACTTTTGCAACTTTTTATAAGGTATTTTTTTTTAAAATAATTTTCATATTTTCCGAAAATATAAGCTCCTAGGTCGGTTCCTGATTAAATTTAGCTTACGATGCCCTATTTTGCATTTCTGTTTTGCTTCACATTGAGCGACACAGGTCTCCTGTTCTTAGGGGGTCCAATATAGGCGGTCTTCCCCTAAATAACTAGTACATGACTTATTAATGGAAGGATATTAAATATTTTGATCACTTTGTGCAACAGAGTGGACAAATAATCCTTTAAAATATATTCATAATCACAAAGAAAAGTTAGAATCACAGCACAAGCATAAAGTGGAATAAACAGACTAAAACTGTAAGTCTGTCTGCAATTTCAAGAAAAAAATCTTTTTTTCATCATGAAATCGACTGTAACAGAGTGGACATCCAACAGTTCAAATTAACTACCATAAAAAAAGAATGAGGCTCACCCTGGTTGTTGATGACATTATTCAATATAGCAAGCTAATCACGGCAGTTATACCTATATTTTTTTTTAAATATATCAGATTGAATGCAATTGTTTATTTTATTTCCAAAAGGCTTGTAAGAGAGTGGACAAATCGAAACATAGAAAAACATAGAATAGTGTTTTTTGGAGTATTTTTTATTTCATTTGCGTAATAAACTGCAGAAATGGTGTCAGAAGCATCTTTTGTGCACTGCAGTGTCACTTATTTTGTTGTTACATTTCAGTTTAATTTTAAACCACATTGAAAATTCTAGCAATTTGAAGCTCGGACACGTCATTTTCTCCTTCTTCTGACAAAGATCATTTTTGTTGTGTCCTTTCTAAATGGATTATACCTAATCAATAGATACTTGATGGCACAAAATTAAATGGAGAACCAATAAAAAATACACTTAATAGGTGGGAGTTATTAATATTGATTTTAAAAAATTCTAAAGTCTCGGACATGATTTGTACCATTTTCGTTGGAATAACCCATATATGCTTGCGTACTTTGTGTGTGTGTGTGTGTGTGTGTGTGTGCGTGTTTTTTTTTATTTATTTTTATTTTTTTTTTTATTATTATTATTTGCACTGTTGTCAGCCTTCGACGAATGTTTCAAGTCATCAAAGATCACCCAAAAGAAGTTGTAATACTTCTTTCTTTGGGCCACACCAGATTTACTCATAGACATCTGTTTTGCCCTTATGTAACACATGTAATGTCAATCAGACAGTATTGCATATACAATGGAGATTGCCTCGCGATTGTCCAAATTTCAATCATATTCGTTTTAGATTCTTTAGTCATTTTCATCCTTCTTTGAAAGACTTGTTAGGGAAATTGTACCTTCTTCAGCAGATTGGTTTTCTGTTTTTTACTATTCAAAATTTAAAACTTCATTGATGTGTTGATTTCAGCAAAAATATTCTTAATTCTACAGGCTCTTTCTTCAAATATTTTCATTTTGACACTTTTACTTTTAAACAATTGTTTGGCTCAGTATAGCCTATTAAGGCTTTTATGCCAAAAATCCAACCAAATCAACTTATTTTTTTAATACCATGGTAAAGACAATAATTATTTTTGAAATTTGTTTCATTTTTCTATGAAGAGTTTGAATTAGAAGGATTTCATAAGTTTGTAAATACTTCTTCCTTTATTTTCATTAATTCATATTTTAAACGCTTTAGTTTAACAAATATATTTATAATTATGTTATTAATGCTTACTATATATATACTTCATCATCGGTTCAGAAATTCAGTTCAAAAAACTCAAGTTCAAAAAGTTCAAGCTCGGCATTGGGACGTTAACTAATTTCCAGATCGCAGAATAAATGGAAAAAAACATTTTTCCGATTGGGAGGCGGGGGGGCTTGGACTACACCTATTTTCCTTTAGCCAGAAGTTAATTGTTTCAAATATAATTACCTCGTCCCCGCGATTCTCTCAAGCGGAAAAATTGTTTTAAAATAATTTGAATGACTATTTTTACTTCAAGCTCCGTCAGAAATTCTGCGGCCAAAATGTGAAATCTCGAAAAACTTGAAAGGAAACTCCCCTCCCCCTCCACCCCGCGTTTCTCTTACGCGAAAAAATTGTTTTAAACATCATTTGAATAAATAATTTTCACTGCGAGTTCCATAAGTGCAATTCTGCGGCAATATGTGAAATGCTGCAGAACTTCAAACAAAGCTTTGCCCCGCGATTCTCTCACCGGAAAATGGTTTTTAATACAATCTGAATAACTAATTTGCCGTTAAAATGATAAGGCCCGCAGAACTACAGACGTACTGTCTGTTTGCGTTTTGTGCGCATTTGAAAAGCTAATTTGTTCTGGAAGTTTCGTTGCTGACGTTCTGTGACCAAAATGTGAAAGCCCGTAGAACTTTGAGCAAAGCCTGCGCCCCTCAATTCACTCAAAGGAAGAGTTAATAGTTTTAAACATCATTTGAATAACTGATATGCACTGCAAGTTTCGTCTCTGAAGTTCTGCGGCCGAAATGTGAAAGACAGCGAAACTTCAGGCGAGAACCCCCCCCCCTCCCTCCCGCAAGTCTCTCACGAGGAAAAAATGTTTTGAACATTGTCGAATATCTAATTTTTACCGCAAGTTTTGTCACTGAAGTTCTGCGGATAAAATATGTAGGCCCGCAGAATTTCAAACGAAGCCCGTTTTCCCGCGATTCTTTAACACGGAAGAATTAATTGTTTGAAACAAAATTTGAATAACTATAGTTTGTACTGCAAGTTTCGTCACTGAAGTTCTGCGTATAAAATGTGTTGGCCCCCCGCAGAACTTCAAACGAATTCCGCTCCCCGCGACTCTTCAACGCGGAAGAATTAATTGTTTATAAACATAATTGGAAAAACTATTTGTACTACACGCTTCGTCACTAAAGTTCTGCGGCCAAAATGTGAAAGCCCGAAGAATTTATAGCGGAGCTTGCGTCCCCACGATTCCCTCATGAAGAAACATGGTTTAGAAAAACAAAGTGTCGTCACTGAAGTTCTGCGGATAAAATGTGAAGACCTGCAAAACTTCAACTGAAAATCTGCGCCCCTGCGACTCTCTTGTGAAAAAATTGTTTCAAACACAATTTGAAGAACTGATTTGTGTACCTACCGCAAGCTTCGTCACTTAAGATCTGCGGCCAAAATGTAAAGGCTCGCAGAATTTCAGCGTCCCCGCGATTCTCATGCGGAAAAAAATAATCGTTGGAAACATTATTTGAATAATGAATGTGTACTGCAAGTTTCGTAGCTAAAGTTCTGCGGCCCAAATAAGAAGAACTGCAGAACTTCAAACGAAGCCTGCGCAAGTGTCATCACTGAAGTTCTGCGGAAAAAACAGGAAGGTCCTCAAAAGTTAAAGTCAAGTCGTCCGCACGTCTGCTGTGGTCTAAGGCAGGAATTAAAGTGAAACAAGCGATCGCAAATTACAATCGCTACTGGAAATGAATTACATTAGAACGTTTCTTGATAAAAACATCGTGACATCAGCGTGACGTTTGCCTATGAAAAACGAACTAGATAAAACGTCACAGCCTACTTGGAGAATAAGAGGAGATCACTGACTGCTTGTGAGCTCTTATTGGCTCCCCCCGTAGTGACGTCAGTGCCAAGTTAAGTTGATGATAATGTAATTCACTTCCAGTAGCGATTGCAATGGTGTTTCACTTGAATCCCTGCCTATATGGCACATGGCAGGCTACGGCGCCGACATTATTGCCTGCTGCTCTGCGAGACATGGGACGAGCGAAACGTTTTTTTTTTTTTTTTTTCGAACGATAACTTTTTTTTTTTTTTTTTTGCGCGCGCTTTCGAACCATAACGTTTTTTTTTTTTTTGGTTGCTTAATTTTGAATAGAATTGTTCTGCAGCCCCGATGTCTGTTCTGCGACGTACGTCGCCGATTTAGCAGTATTCTGCTTTCGGGGCTAAACCGATCCACATTTTGCATTCATTACATGATTGATACTAAAAATATTAAATGTATTCATCAGAAGATTGAAGAAGATTATTAAGAAAGTATTTGAACAATACATATAAAATTTTTTTTAAAGTATTTAAATTTAGAATCAATAAAACTTGCACTTAAAAACATAGGATATCTCTTATAAGCATTTTAGTATGGTTTCAGTTGAAGATTTTTGTTCTATCTAGAAGGTAGAGCTTTCTTCCGGAGATTTGAAAATCCTTCTTTGATATTTGAAGAATATTTATACTAGAGGCAAGTGAACTGCGCTATTTTATGTGGAATACTGAACTCTATCGATTAATGTTATTAAAACTTTGCGATGGAGTTGTCTTCACAGTAAAATAAGAACCAATTTCAACATTTCCAATGACAAGGCCCCTTTTTAGCCTACTTTCCCGTTAAAAATAAAAGAAAGACGCCAAGTCCAAAAAATATCGCCAAGTTAAATAAATATCGCCAAGTCCGAAAAAAAAAGCCAAAAAGAAATAAAAAGGTAAAATGAATATCGAAAAATTAAAAATTTGAAAGTAGGGTATTGAGATGGGGGATTTGTGTGTCGGTCGGTCGTTCGGTCGGTCTGTCTGCCCCCCCCCCCTAATAACTTTTGAATGAACATTCCAATTTTAACAAACTTTTTTTTGTTGGAAAGATCTCGGCGAGTACAGCTTATTCCCATAGTTGATTTTTCGATTTGAACAATTTTTGGTTCAACTTTGAACCGTTCAAACAACCTGTCCCGCGATGCTAACTTTTGAGTGAACAGTTCGATTTGAACAAACTTTTTTTTGTTCGAAAGATCTTATCAAGAATACTTCATTCCCGTATTTACATTTCCGATTTGAACACTTTTTCGTTCAACATTGAACCGCTCAAGCAAGCTGTCACCCCTAATAACTTTTGAGTGAACAGTCCGATTTAAATAAACTTTTTTTTGTTCGAAGGATCTCAGCAAGGATACTTCATTACCGTATTTAAATTTTCAATTGAACATTTTTTCATTCAACATTGAACCGTTCAAGCAACCTTTCCCCACCTAATAACTTACTTTTGACTGAACCGTCCGAATGGAATAAACTTTTTTTTGTTTAAAAGATCACGGAGAGGCTCACTCCCATATTTCGCTTTTTGATTTGAACCATTTTTTGTTCAATGTTGAACCGTTCAGAAAAAAAATTTAACATTAGCGCCTACGGGGAATTTAAGTTGAATGTTGATCCTGAACTTAAAGTCGCATTTTCTTCAAACTAACTTTGTAAGAAAATGGTTTTGATAAATAATGTTTGTAAAGTGCTTTTCTGAATAATCTTCTGTGAGGACTCTGATTCCTACTCCGACTCCGCAAACATGGCGGAAATGCAGGCTCAGAAAAAAAATGACTGACTGTGCAGACGATTTTTTGTTTTCTTATTCATTTGTTTTATTTTATTTATTATTGTTTTTTTTCTTTTTTTTTGGCAGACGATTTTTTTTTGTAACAAAAATTTTTCATTCACGAGGGCATTTTATTCTTTATTTATATTTAACAACTGGCAACGGATTAAAAGTGAAATTCAAGACATTTTATTAACGGACGAGTTTTTTTTTCTTTGTTTGATAAAATGTGTTTTGATGCTCTTTGTACTTTTATTTATTTATTTATTTATTTGAAAACGATTGGGGATGTTTTCTACGGAAGAACTGTAACAGTTACATTCTTTAAAAGGTGCGACAAAACTTTATTCATTCTTCTATTTACTTTTTACGTGTCTATTTCATCTGATGAGAGGGGTATATTTTGCTTTTAGAAATCAGCTTTAAGTGCTAAAAAGGTATGTTTGACATAATTTTCAGTCTCAGATAATCAAGAGAATAATGATCAGATGCTAGAATGCCGATGTCGATGTACGGGAAAGTAGGCTCGTTTAGTTCTTGACAGAACTTCTTGTTATCACTTATTTATAATCAGCATGATTATTAATCTTGGTATTCCAAATATGACTTAGTTGGATCCATCATTTACTTCTGGGTATGATAGTGAAAAATTAATCTCGTTTTCCTAAGCAGGTTTTTTAGTTTTTGGCATATAATACCTAAGCTGAGGGTACTAAGATTGTTTTCTGCACTAAATTATGAATCGCCCAAATATTAAATACGTTATTTAAAATTTCAAAAATGCAATTTTAATTTATTTTATGAAATGTGAAATTAGTACTTTAAAAGTGACAAAAAATCGTATCATATTTTGTTGAAAAATAATCTAGAAGAGTTTTCATATGGGCATCCGAAAGTTGAGCTTAAAATATTTAGTTCTTTTGATATGCTGAAAAATACATTTTGGTTAGGTCTTAGGCAGTGACGTAGCTAGGGGTTGGCAGAAGTGGCTCTTGCCACGGGCGCAGCAGCCAGGGGGAAGGGGGGGGCGGCATTTTGACCGATTAAAAAAATTTTTTTTTGTCTAGTCCAAACAGACTAAAAATGAAAATTTGATAAACACCCCGAACAGCGCAAACTGCGCCCTTACGCTACAGGACAAACCATATAAAAAGTGCAACTTTGCTTTGGTAGATTTCGATTGGATATACTGATGTTAGCTTAAATCTATCTGGCAGGATAGAATTTAGTTATATGGGGTTTTGGAGTCTGTATAATAATAGGCTGATCTGAAATCGGCCGGTCTTATCCACTAAAAGAGATAGAAACAAACCTTTACTCTTCGCTTCTTTCCAGCCGTGTTTTTCACTATATCACTTCAACTTATCAATTTCATATTATACTTCGGAAATAACGTTCTACGATTTTAAAAATTGGCGAGCTTAGTTGAAAACATTTCGGATACAAATTTTTGGAACGCAATTTTATGATGACAGAAACAAACTCCTCTGTTGGTAACAATTTTTCTGTGGCGAAAGCTGGCGAGAGAATAATATGTATTTCCAATGGGAGTTGGAGGTTTCTAAAAAACGACTATTGCAAATTTTACGATTTTAAAAATTTGTACCAAGACACCAAGAGCCTACATTATATGGAGATTCTAAAAATGAGTTACACAAGTACAGCGGCGCGATTTTGAACGAGTAACGTTTTCAAACGCTGTTTGTACTTCGAAGGCCCAGTATACAAGGTTAGAAGGTTAAAAAAAAAAGATAAATAAATCTTTTTTTATTGAGTTTCGATTTCGTATTTAGGAATTTTTTCTATATTATATGTACTTTAACGAAGAGCTCTCACTTCTAAACTATATATAGCACTACTTTGCTCTTTATTCTTAGTATTATTGGGAGGAATTGAGCTCGATTTGTAATCACGCCAGTGCAGTATGTTTTGTGCTCTTTCTATTGTGAAAAAAAAAAAAAAAGTTATTTTTTCTCATGTAGTACTGAACAAGGAAATTGTCAAGTGAATGTTGAGGAAAGATGCGTGTACTCTACGCTACTTCAGGGGCCGAGCCACTTTTTTTAACCCTTTAACGTCAGGTGTGCCGACTTTGACACATACCTCCAGAATCATTTTTCCTCAGTTGCTAAGTGATTTATTCCACAGTAGAACGTTGTGACGTTTTTGGCACAATCTCATCTGCCGGCAGCAGTAAGTCTAAAAAAATGGTAGGTGCGCTTCTTATGGTCGACTTTGATTGAGATTTGGAAGGGAAAAATTGTTTTCTTAGGTAAAAAAATTGTTGTCCAGAAAGGGTTAAAACGATACACAAATATAAGTGCTACTCAGTTTTTTTTATATCATTCAAAGTTCGAGCATCATCGTTGTGGTACCCACCAATACCTTCCCTATTGCTGGTCCATGTTTGTACATGCTGTACTTATAATTTAAAAACAAATCAAGAAAATAAAGCTGGTACTTTCTTAAAGCTAGGGAGGAAACAATTGCCCCTCTCCTAACTCCCCCTCATAGATAATATTAGTATTAAATAACGGTGGGGGTCTTTGGAACTTTTTAAATACTTAAAATGAAAAGTGTTTATTCATAACAAAAATTGTCGAATAGCAAATTTTTATTTCGCCTGTAATGCAAGGAGTCGTATTTATTATGCCCATTTCAGATTAGTTATGCTTTTTATGGTTTCTTTGATTTCCTAATTACAATAGAATCAATGCTTTGATTTTTATTTAAAATGCAGAAAATTATGTTTATTTTATACATTCTTCTAGTGTTTTAAAATAAATTCTATTAAAAATAAATGCCGTTGTGTGGGTAATAAACACACTTTGTTCAATAACAAATTGCAAGAATTATTTGTTTTTTGAATTTGTGTGAAATGATGGGGAAATGTAGAAATTCCACGAACTAAAGTTGTTGGAACTAAAGTTGTTGGAAAAAATTCTCAAATTTAACCAAAAACTTGTAAAAAATATAACTAGAATTTTACCCAATAATACGAACAAGCAGACATATCATGCACACATTACATGAGGGAAAACACTGAGCATCATTAAAAATCCTTTAAAAAAAAAAAAGAAAGGTTGCAACAAGACCGCAAATTTTTTGAACAAATAATTAAAAAAATTTTGAGTAAAGGCATTTTGGGAGGTCACAATGACCTCCCATCAGTACGGTCTCTAGGTTGGGGGCGCAAATTTTCAAGCTCGCCACGCTACTGGTCTTAGGGCCCGTATAATTTCGTCAACGGAATCAGTGAAAGTTGATTTCTGTCTAAAGAGGAAACTTGGTTAACAAAAGGATGTTATCCTTAAGAATGTTGCATTTCTGCAAAAAAGTTATTTTTGTTGCCGCCAGTTCCTAAGGGAGGGGGGGGGGGGGATCCTTCTCGGCCAAAAATCGCACGTGCAATACAAAAGGGGATTTAGATACGCAATGCAGAATGTGTTTGTATGTATTATCTTATGATATCCACATTCTGAAACAGACATTAATTTCATTTTCTTAAGGGCAATTTATAAAAAGTTTATAGTTACTGGGTATTTTGCTGGTACTCGTCCTTTCACGATTTCTATGATGCATGGCACTCCTAAACCTAGTAACAGAGCTGAAAAATAAATTACAGTAAAACTGAAATTCATTAAAACAATGGTTTTAAAGCACACAAAAATAACCAAGACAGGTCTGTGTTTATTAAAAAGTAATGGGAGCAAATACTATATTTTTTTGGTCACTAGTTTAGAATAATTATGTCTGAATTTTTCATAGAGTTATAAGTACGTAGTTAGATAAATAGTCAATAGATATTTTTGTGTAAATACATTTATATATTCAAACCAAGTAGAACTTGGAGACTGAAAGCTGCAGAAATTCAAATTTAGGTTATAGAGATGAAGTTGAACATATTAGGTAGACATACTACACAATTGAAACTGTATGAATGCATTTACGGTACATTCATATGCAATTAAAGTCTCAGATATTATTAATCTGCATACAAAACATGCGAAAAACAATTGCTATATAAATACATAGTATGCTTGCTGATGGTATTATTACTCCAATAATTTCTAAACGGCAAACACTATTGTCATAAAAGTGGACTCTAGTCTTGATGCGGTCCTGCATGGTGAAGTCGCGTACATTTACATCTGGTGTAAAAGGTCGGAGTTAGTGTTCTTACCTCAAAAACAGTACGATATATGAGAAAAAAAATCACTATCAATGTTGTTTCTTATTATCAAATTAAGAAATAAACCACACTTTCCGTATAGCAATGTTAAAAATAGTAGGAGTAAAATGCATCCCAGCTACAAGCCTTCAGGTTTGGTGGTTGTGTAGAATAGGTTCCCTGTTCACAGTTCCAGAACCTTTGGATCTTCTTTGGTAAGATTACATGACATCGTGGGTATATAATCTCTCTACTAACATTGCAGAAACTTTGAAACCGTATTACGTAAGTTATGCTAGCGTGTCCCCTGCCATGTTGTAGTATGTGCAGTGGAAAAAAGTCCCTTGTTTAAATTCATATTTTTGTTGATATTCACGATTTTGAGCATTGCAGATAGGTGATGTTCATTTTCGGTGCAGTTTTGTTCAACATGATCAATAATAAATAAATAAATAAATAAATAATGAATAAAAAAGTTTTAATACAATGTGCTAATCTTAGGTAAGTAACACCAAGGCTAATGGTAATATGCGTTGAAACCAAGGCTTAAAAAGGAGTGCGGTAGGTTAGTGCCTTAAACTCCTAGCACTGAACCCACAACTTCACAATCTATTGCAATGTAATTATTAAGATTAAAATAAAATAAGTAACTACAGTGGACGCCGCTTATACGAATCATGCTCGTTCGTAATAGTTTTGATACAATCAATGGAAAACCAACAAAGGTGAATTTTACGCTCATTATTTGTAACATCACTGTGAAAGATTTCTTTCTCTTATTAATTTGATAATGCTGTACAATTTCGTAATTGATTTTTTTCCTGCGTCTCAAATTGTTTTTTAAATAAGAACGCTAGTTCCGAGTTTTTCTCCAGATGGCCCTGTAAGCGGCTACATTGCGCAGCTCAGAGCAACTTTACTACCTCTAGACCAAACTTTTATGATTTTTCAGTTCTTATCGTTCAGAAGTTATCAGATGACAACGGGCTTCAGAGAGCAAACTGCATACTTGTATATGATCAAACCTATAAGCATTGCTAAGAAAGGGACAACTAAAAAATTGCAGGTGTTTGCTATTTCATAAAACATTTAATAAATAGAAAAAACATCGGCTCCTTCATCAAAACGAAAAAGGAGTTTCATTAATGCTGAACGATTACCTAGCAATGGGCCTCCAAAACAAGCTGAAATTGCCATTCGCGGATAACCTTTCCTGGCAACAGCTAAATTAGATAGAAAATCTGAAAAAAGAAAAGAAAAAGAACTCCAGATGTATAGGTTAAGAAGCATACACATATTGAGAGCTAATGACAATTTTTTAGTTTATCGGGATATATTTTGAATATTTAGCTCCCAAAAAGAGAAACAACTGAATAAAACACAAATAGTAATGAAATTTTTTTCAGAATATTTTTCAATGCATAAAAAATAAAACTACTTGAAAGGGAAAGAAAGCTTCATCTTTCTTTTACTAAACTTTTCTCTTGCAACTTGGAAGATAGTTTGAAGTTTGTTTGAACATTTTTTTTTTGGTTAAGGCTACAGTGGACAATTTTTTTTCTTTCAATTATTTATCTATATGTCTAAAACTTTGTGTGCTTGTATATTTACTACATCTAAAAGATTTTTTAAAAAGTTGTGCAAAAACAGTGAATACTTTTTTGAAAATAAAAAAAAAAAAAAAATTTAAACAAAATTTCAAAATACCCTATGCGTCATAATTTTTTCTCAAACTTTGAATTTCCACTTAATTTCCAATCTTTTATAAACTGTCTTATAAAACATTACATGTAAAGCATAAATTTATGCAATCATACCCAATGATTGGAAATTAAGTCGAAATTCAAAGTTTGAGAAAAAAATGTGACGCATGGAGCATTTGGAAATTTTGCTAAAATTTTCTTTTAATTTTTAATTTCAAAAAAATTATTCATTGTTTTCGCACCATTTTTTTAAAAATGCGTTTAAATGTAGTAAGTATACAAGGTCAAAAAATGATTCAGACATGTAGATCAATAATTGAAAAAAGAAACCTTATTTGTGTCCACCGTAGCCTTAAAATAAAATAAATAGCTACAGTGGACGAAGCTTAATATGAATCATGTTTGTTTTTAATAGTTTTTATACAATAAAGATGCTGATTCAATAGAGGGGCTAATTGAATAATCCCGGACTTAGTTCTGTTTTCGACTATTTGATTCATGAAAGCGGCTAATTCAATTAACCACTGATTCAATTAACCGGCGTCTACTGTACAACGAATTGGCATTTGTATTGTCGTAAACTATTAAAACTACAGGTTGCATATGGCACTTTTTAGGGTGAAAAGTTGTTGCACCACTGAAGGGTGCCACTTGACCCCGTATGGCATCCTTGAAGGTGGATGGAGTCGAGTGGCACGTTATGGGTACATACCCTAGCAGCATAATCTCATCGGCCGATGATCGGCCATTCATCGAAACCCGATGAAATTCTCATCGGCCGATGATCGATTCCTATGAGTTCTCATCGGGAATTGCTCCAATATGTCTCATCGGCCAAACAGAATCCGAGCAGCAAAATCCGATGAGTTTTGCTCGAAATACGTTGAGATTTGTAGCAATTTACGAGCAGTGTAGTCTCGTGCCGATGAATTTAGGATCAATTTTGGATGCTCGGCTTATTTTCATCGGGAAAGTTGCTCGGAAGGCTATCGCTTTCCGATGAAAAGTAGCTCATCGAAAACCGTGCTCGGATACTGATCGGAACGATGTCATCGTGCGTTACAGGGTCAGTGTACGAGGAGTTTGATGAGCGGCCGATGAGTTGATGTCACTTGGATAGGCAGCCCAATATCCCCTTCAAGGGTGCCATAGGGAGTCAAGTGTAGGCCTTCAAAGGGTGCAGCTGGTGCTACAACTTTTCACCCTTAAAGGTGCCCCATGCAACCGGTAGTTTGAACAGCGTACGCTAGCATTTTTTTAAAACGTGTAACAGATTATCATTATCGTGATGTTTTTTTCAGATTAACACAATTTATGCTGACAAAATAAATTCAAAGAATATTTTTCCATGAACTCAAAATTGGTTTATAATTTGAATGTAAGATTTCTGACGTTGAAAACAATTTTAAACTTAGAGAATTTAATACAGTATACGTATAAAAATCTTGTACGCACCAGAGAGTGAATTTCCCCATGCTAGAATTGTTAACCCTAGTATAGAATCACTGAGGTTGTATATGACTCCAAATACCTGAAAAAAAAAAAAAAAATAAAAATGCATACAGAAAAACTGACGTGTCCCAATATGTGAAGTAACGCTCAAGTAATCTATAGTCGGGGCAAACCTAACTTGGCAGCATTGAGAAGGCTAAGCAGATCCTAATCGCAGCATTCCGAGGCTGCAAGGTTAGGTTTGTCTCACATTACACATTACATATTACACATTTCATATTCACATTACACAGATATGAGTTTTAAATTTATTTAAGGTGTTTCTAGAAAATATCGGAAAAAAAAACATTTTTCTCATTAATGCTTGATGCTTCTTTTACCCAAACGAAGTTTCCATCTGCTTTTGGAAACCAATCGGATGAGTATTTGGCTCTAAATTTGTCGTAAATGTTCTTAATGCAGATTGAAGATGAGTTTATTGCTCATCTTCATGAGTTCATTTGGAAAATTCCAGAACATGGGGAATCGTTTTGTAACATTGAAAATTATGAAGGACGCATGGATCAAATTTGTGGGTCACATATTTGCCATTGGTTGCACAATATTGTCTTTCAGCAAAAGTGTGATGCTCACTATTGACGCCATGTTACCAACTGAATATTTTGTGATCCCGCTCATCTCTAATTACCAGACTCTCTTTCAGACCAACGCCTCCTAAATACTAAATGCCTTCTACATTTGTTTCAATACGGGAGACATTGCTTCCACTTTGAGCGCCACCTTGTGGCAATCCGGTGATGCCGTTGTTATGGTGTAAAATCCAAACAATATTCAAATTGAATTTTTTGATTGGTTAATTTTAAAATTTGAATTTATAAATCAACCAATCGTTAATTTCTCTATCTCGAAGAACTCCGATAAATGGCAGTACGTCGTGAACCAAGGGAGAAACTTTGCTCTATGTTAAAAACTAGAAAGCAGTTGGCATTTAGTATTTAGGAGGCGGGCCGTGGTAGCCCGATCGGTAAGGCGTCGGACTCGTGACCGGAGGGACCCGGGTTCGATCCCAACCGACCAAAGATCCACCATCTTGATAAATGGTGGCTGGGAGACGTTAAAAATGTCGTGATCACAAAGTCCTCCAAGTGAAACGATATCTGTGGGGAAGGGGGAGGGTTTGCTCGGCCCTTGGTTCTGGTACAAAAAGAACAGAGCGCTCTTCAGGGTCCTAACCTGGTTAGACCACGAGTTGCGGTAGGTACGAGGGACCCTGGAGTGTGTGAAGTATTTAGGAGGCTTTGTTCAGACTGACAAATAATAATTAAAATAAAAATGTATATTTCACTTATAAAGTAATGTTTGCATTACTGAATTTTTGTAAGATGAATTAATTACCTGTAGAAGTGCAACAATTTCATTAGCTAGGCAGTAAATCCACGTTACTGATACCGCGAAGCCTAAGTAAGCAAATAGCCAATGGTAATTAGGAGGTATGTGGCGCTCAGCTCTGCAATAGACAAACACCGAACAGGCAACGCATATACACAGAAGCAGGACAAAGAAAGGAAACACGCCGCCAATCATGTGGAAGGCATCTGAAAAACAAAGACTGTCTCCTTCAATTTTAAAATTGCCAACTTATTGGAAATCAGATTAAGGAAAGTGGTAAAAACTTACATTCAGTAACGAGGCTTATGAATACAGGTCCCGTAATACATTGCATGCAGATGAGGTAACGGTTCCAGTTAAAGTCCTCCTCACCGGCATCTAACACAGGAACAGTTAACCGCATGATAAGAATAGCTGGACTCTAAATGAGGAAGCTATTGTTAGTATTGATTGGCGTTGAAACAATCACAAACTGCTTTACTTTTTGAGCATGCACATTTCTCTATTTTTTTGTTGGAACTCTTTGAAGCCCACTTTTTGGAGCATTTTTCAAAACAATTTTGAAAACACGATTCAGAGCATTTTTTTTTATTTCACCGCAGTTTTAGAATGTATTTGAGAGCAAGTTTTCAGCACTGACACATGCCCTTTCTTTTAGAACACTATGTGTCACATTTTAAGAATTCAGCTGACAAATTTTACCAGTATCACTCCCGTAGCGCTTGAATTTTTTTATTCGACTGTTCAAATTGAATACGTTTCATTCGAAAACCTTGTATTTGTACGAAAGAAAGCGACGACTTTTTAAGTGTGTCCAAATGTGCTCCCAATATGTTCTCAACTGTGTCCCCATTCTGTACCTCTGGTCTCTAACTGTGTTCCCAAGGTTAAATTTACCAAATATTTTAAGCAGGACACATTCGGAGCACAGTCCGAACACAATTCAGAGCACATTCAGGTCGTCTTAGCACTTTTTCTCAATAAAAATGTACGAATGAACATTGAACTCTTCTGAACTTACCATTTTACTTATTCTTTTAATTAGAGTCATTTGGAGTATCTATTACAAACGAAGTTCTCTGTTTTAAACTGTCCCCCTTATATTTTAATAGTTTTACCGTATTTGTCGATACAAAATGGAAGAAACACTTTGAGGCTATTATCTGCATTCCTAGGCATAAGAAGTAATACATGTTAAATTCATTTGAAATTAATTATTTGTCTGAAAGTTATATGTGTGCAGCCCTTTTGGGCAACTTTGTGTCATGTCAAAAGTCGAAAGCAAAATAATTTTAAAATAATTGTGTAACTTTAATGTAAGAAAATAACTTTCTGAATGTTAAAAATCTTCTCCATTGTACGTCATAACATCACGAAATTTTTATCATTTATACTATTACGTAAATTATCCCTCATAAAGAGCAATTTCAACACTCGAAAAATAGCTTCCAGACAATCACTTCAAAATTATTGAATGAGGCATGAGCAATATTGCCAACTTAGTTTAGTGAACTAAAGAGTAGAAAACTTATTTCGTAATTTAGCAAGGAGAATGCAGCAGTGGACCTTCTAAAGGATGATTCATTTGAGATAAATTTTAGTAAATAAAAATAATTAAAAAAAAATAATTTTATTGAATAAACTTTATTATAATACAAAATAACTTTTCTACCGTGCTAAGCACAAAAGTCGCATCTGCACTTTTTAACAAAATTGAGTTATCGCCACTAGGGGGCTCTTTGTGACGTATTTTACCTAAATACGAAATTATATGGTCATTTGAGAACGGGAAATATTTTTTTAAAAATCTGAAAAAATTTCATCTGAATCAAATACATGGTGACGCAAAACTTTAAAAAGTAATATCGCAGTTTGAGCTCGATATCACTTTTGCGCTTAGCATGGCAGTATTCTTGGCATTTATGTTTTGAATATAACTTCCTTCAAACGTTGGCAGTAACATGATCCCTTCTAAAATTCTAATTTTTAATTAAATTTGGAGCATTTAGAGTGGTATTTTACCAATCACTAGACTAATGAATACTTCCAATTTCTCAATCGCAGCTGGCTTATCCTTGTAAAATTTTGATTTTAGGTATAACAAAACGCAAACATTCCATGCCACAAATCCCGTGAAATCATGACTTTATTTATGACCTAGAGCTCCTTTAGAGGGCAGGCTGACTTGTCCGACATTTTGGTTCCAAGACACTCTTGGATCCAGCCTTGTTACAGGTATTTGAAACACATTAATATTATACCTGGTTGCTCTAGCGTAAAATAACTTAGGATTAGCTGGATAAAGCACCATATTAGGTAAATTTAAAAAGATAACTTATTTCTCGAATTTAAAAATAGTTTATTGGGATATGTTTCATGAAATTGGGTCCTTTTCATTTTGCACTTATTTTAAGCCAGAGTTTATGAAATATTTTTGTCATATAGACAAAAATAGTCAAATATCATCTATGCAGCTACAATTCAAGCTCAGCTTCCATTTTTCTTCAGTGCGACTTGAGTACAGATATCAGTGGTTCCACGCCCACCGTTTTGGAACCAAAATGTCGGATAAGTCAGCTCCCCTCTTATAGGAGCCTACACCTACCGACTGCCGTAGAATGACTGCCAGGGTCTTTTCGTAAGCCGGCAGTCGGAGTCGGTGTCCAAATTTATTCAAGACACCAAAACATTACACACACTAAAAATAGTACAAGACAAATAACGGGGTACAATACAAAAACAGCAAGACAAGGGACTTACAAAACACATACCAATAAAGATGTTCCAACTTGTCATTGAAAATGAGATTTTTTTTATATACAGAAGCCATCATTTTCGACATACATGAGGACTGCGTACTATGCGCCTTGCCTTCTGATAAGCACATGACAGATTTACGGAACAGAGGGGTTGGAATAACAACCATGGGGCAAGGCGGGACCCGCGCCCTCTTACTTACGAGGAAAACACTCTACCTCTAGGCCACAGAGGCCCCCAAATAAGAATTTTAGAGCAGATCCAACATTTTTGAAAGAAATTAAACTCAAAATAAAAATCTCAAGACTTTTTTTTGTACTGTAATTAAGATGATTCAATAAAGTTTATAAATTGAATTGTTTTTGAAAATATACCTCTACACCAGTGTGTATCTTCCCTCTTATTATTTCTTTTAAAGTAAAATATACTAAAAGTATGTAATAACCTAAAGTTAAGCGACGGCTTAAAGTTACCATCAATGACTCGCTAATTTTGTTATCAATCTTTATTTGAAGACATCAGTCACCCAATCAGTTCTGAAAAGACAGCGAGGAATAATAATTGGCGGTTTCTGATATGTTTACCACACAGGGAAGTTGTTTACTTACATTTTCACTAAAACAACATTCTGAATTCTCCTTCTTGTTAATTTTCCCAAAGTGGTAAATCTAAATACAAGTGTTAACTGTGCAAACTTTTTTTATCGGTCTAGGCGGAAAAGTAGTGTTTTCCTATCTGAAACTAAAGCCTTGGTTTCCTAGGAGTGAAATCGTCGATCTCTGGCGAAGCGACGGTCGCTGCCTTCTTCTGCGCATGCGCCTGAGCCGCAGAGTGACGTCGCTTCATGCCACGCTCCAATCAAACTAGTTCTGATTCCAACGTGCGTCGCGCCCGGCGTCAGCGACGATTCTAGGAAACCGGGCCTTTATACTCTTTCCGCCTTTTCACGCCGCTATCATTTTGCTATGAAAATTGCAGAAGGATTCTTGTTGGCTAAAAGGCACAATTTTTCAAAAAGTTGTTCGAATTAATTATCCGGTAGACTCTGATGTGCGAATATAAACTTATTTTTTCCTTAAAAATGCGTTTAAATGAATACTTACCCTAAGAAGTGCAATGAACTTATTCCACCACTTTAACTGATGCCACTTTTTGTTGTTGACTGGACATACTTTCACCATGAAATCATACAACTCACTTCTGTTTTCTAGATCTTCTGGATTCAGTTTCTCAGTTGATGACATGCCATTACTTTGAATGGATATACAACTTCCTGCAAAAGTTCGTCATTAATTTAAAGAAATTAAATTATTGAAATACACTATTAACCTCTTCCCGGCTTTTCCCGAGCTGGACTCGGGCAAGTGAAATGTCCCATTCTGGCTCATCCCGAGTGTAGCTCGGGCACTGTGAAAATTAACACTGCACAACCAGTCTTTCCCGAATTATTTCACATGTCCCTTTTATGGTTTCGGATGCTTTTATTTACTATTGTTGCTACTAAATGGCAGCACTATAAGGTGTTTTGAGCTTTAGATTTAAGATAAGAGTAGGCGCCAACTCCAAAGTATAATGATTATTTAAATAGATATTTTTACATTTATTTTTAGGAAATGTTGAATGCAAATGATGCTGTTATGTTTAAAAAGATATGTATGTATGAAAATAAGCATAAAAAATTGACATTTTTTGATCCTTAATCCCGAAATAAAATGAGCCTGGAAGGGGTTAAAAAAAAAAAAAAAGTCGCAGAACGTCCGTGAAAACCGTGGCTAGCACTAACGAACCATTCCATTTAAAAAAAAAAAAGGGTAATTTGTTGTGAGTTGGAACTTTCCGAATTTTTCAATTTAAAACTTGCATTTGCTGTCCTTTTGACACATTCAAATAAACTATTGTATTTGAAATTAACATCGTTCTACGTTGTTTGATACGGCTCAAAATGCTTCTTATTCTTCTTCCCCTTACTGTTATCTTATCTATTACCCCTATAGTGGTAAGATCAGAGAAGACCTGACACATTCGTAAATACACCGAAGGTTTTACCTAAGAAGATCAGTCAGTACACGAGGTTGACTTTGGATGTCCTGCACGTGAAGCATAATAAAAAGTTACATTTCAAATAACAAAATTATTGAAAAAAAATATAATTGAATCAGGATTATCTTGCATCACATACAAAGATTTTAAAAAAACGTTTACTTCTTTTCAGCTAACATATAAAGAGCAAAATGTTGGTAAAAATTTAGAGTCTGAATATCTCGCGTCTCGCACGTGACAGTAAAATGGACCAGAAGTAGATTTTTTTTTTCTTGTGAGAATAAAAATGGAATTTGGAGTTGATGAAAGTTCCAGAAGACGTTATTCCACAGATAGAGTAGTTTATATATTTCTATCTTATAGTATTTCACAAAAATATTGTTCTCTTTCTTCTATTGTTCGTTTTGTATATTTTTCACAGCATAAACATGAGAAACACTTTTGACTACATCACTAGTGTTATTAACGACTGCGACTTTTTTAACAGTTCAATATCATTGTATTCTAATGAAAGATACAAATATAACTTTCCTCCATAAATGAATAATTCAGAAACTCCCCTACGCAAAAGCGAGAGCACTCGGAGAGCATTAGTTGTTGTTTTATATTCTACTTAAAGCCCCGCGAATTGCCATCTTTGTGTTTGAAAGCCATGCTGAGGATTATGACGATGACTATGTAACAACTAGATCTATGACGTGAGAAAAATAAAAAATGCATACAAACACCCTTCATTAAGCGAATGCGAAAAAGTTCTTTTATGAAGAAAAGAGAGAGAGAGAGAAATGAAAGAAAGTTGAGAGCTCATTTCGAATGCATTATGTGCATAGGCCCACAAATTTTGGGAGGGTGCGATATCGAAGGCAAAACATCGATGTTTCAAGACATCGATGTTAGAAAATAAGGACATCGATGTTGTTGATACATCGACCAAAAACATTGATGTTTTCAAACATCGATGTTTCAAAACATCGATCTTTTTTTATTGCTTACACATTTGAATGTAGTTATTCAGTTACTCACTCCCCATTACAAGCGCCTCTTTATATCATTCAATTAGATACATCTTTTGGCTCCTGGAAAAACATCAACCGTCAGATGTCAATAAAGAAATTTTTTTTCCGTGAGATAATTGCAATTGTTGAATTTAACTGTGTAACTTTCTTTTTGTCTCATACTTTTATAAAACTTTTTTTTTGCTGAAATGGAAAATATCATAAAAAAAATAATACAACAATAAAATAAAATGCGAAACAACAATGTTTAAAAATCGTTGGCAGTAAATAATCGTTAGTTATGAAAAAAAGCAACCTTTTTTTTCAATTTGGTAGGCTTGCAACTAGCGGTTGAAGAAAGATAAATCTTTTTTGTCGCATAATTTTTATTGTTTTTTGCTGAAATGTAAAAAGTACATCGAAAGAAGAAGAAGAAAAAAAAACCGTGAACGCGAAACAACAATCATTAAAAGACATTAAAAAAAATGGTGAAAGTGAATTAGAGATGTTTCAGAAACATCGAGAGCAAAACATCGATAATAATCATAGAATTTTTCATATTTTCTTTGCTTTCTTTGCTGGAATATAAAACGTCGATATCAAAAACAACATCGACCCTCAAACATCGATGGTAAAAGTATCGATGTTCTAACAAAAACATCGGTCTAACAAAACATCGACATCGACGTCGCAGCACTAATACAAATGATGTCATGATGTTCATGAAATTGTGACTTTTAGCAACATGGGTTTTAATTATCAAGCAATTATTCATAAAATACAGTTTTAAATACTAAATAAGCGTTGCTAATAAAATACAAAACGTTGAGGTGCTCACCCAAAA